>JALGBA010002198.1:0-152659 GCA_023970755.1 Azemiops feae | reverse complement strand
CCTTTTAGGTAGTCCAGAAAAGAAACACCAGCATTATCTTTATTATAGTAAAGTATTATATTACAGTAAGAGAATAAATCTTCCCCATCATCTTTTCAGCCCAAGAAGCTGGGGGGAGGGGGAGGTTTCCCTTCTGACTCATTTTCTACATCGCCATTGTGTCCATGGGCTAAGCCGCCTCTTATCTATCTCTTGCCTAGTCTGCAGCTCCTCCTCTTCCTCTTCTTCCTCCTGTCTCTCAAGGACATTCTCACAGATGATTACATTATCAGTGTATTTCCTGATTGGTTGATAATTTATTTAGCATAAGGCATTTGTACATTGAGAGCCAGGGAATCTACAATGTTATTACAAAGTAGTTTGTAGTTTGTCTGTCCAAGATTGCTAGCTTGTTTAGTAGCTAGTCAGGGTGCACTACAGGGGGCGAACTAGGTCCACATACATGTTCTGCGGGAGTGTCAGCATTACCCATGGCTTTTCTTCACCAATTTTGCCTCTCATTCAGGCAAGTCCGTTGCCTGTTGTTTTCTTGCTAACGCAGGAAGCAGCGTTAGCTGCCCAGCGGAGTGATACCTATTTATCTACTTGCATTTTACATGCTAGGTAGGCAGAAGCTGAGGTAAGTGATGGGAGCTCACTCCATCACATGAGGCTAGGACTCAAACGTCTGAGAAAGTGTGAGAAAGAACTAGACTAGAGAAAGTTTCCATGTGAATGCATCAGGCAAAAAAATTGATTTTAAACTGGAAACAGTTCAATTGCTGACATTCTTGTAGCCTCTTTCATCTCAATAAACCTTGTTAAAGAAGACTTTGAGACAATTACTTCTGAGACAGTCATTCTGTTCCCAAAGCAAATGGAATCCTCTCCCCTCCCTCTCTCCAAACCAGGATAATTAGAACATACACTTTTACTGTAATACCATTATCAGCATATTTACAGAGCTTTCTCCTTTATGTTGATTAAGGGCAAGGCAAATGAGGTGATTGAGGGATGATGTGTTGAAATCTCAGTGCATGGAACATTGCTTGCCTCCTCAACACCCCCTCTACAAAATGTCTAGCTTTAGGTCCAGAGACAACTGCAGGAGAGGGGGGGGGGAAAGCAACGCAAAACCCCTTCCCCTGCAGCTGTCTGTCATAAGGAGGCCTGCAGTGTCAAAAGTGACAGCTGGGACATCTCGGCAGGCAGGAACCTCTCCTACACCAATGACCTCATTTCAAAAGATATGTCTTATAGGATTGCATGGGGTCCCATGAGGTTTGGCAGATGTATATTTACACACAACAGCGTGACATCACAGCTGCCAGTCCTTTAGCTGATGTTGGCCTTCATATGTATCAACTTCTTCCCAAGAACCGAGCATATCATAATGTATCAACACATATGTGCAGCTCTAAGCAGGGTGACTTTTCACAATTTTGTCGTTATTGTGTCATTCATGTACTAGGTACAATCCAAAGCTTCTGTCCTGGGGGCCAGCATACAAAAATTCAACATAGGGAAAAGAACAGAGAAACAGAAAAAACTGGAGGCAAGTCAACAAAAAGAAAAATCACCAATTTGGTTTCTCTTCTAAGTTTCACCCTCCCCAATTCCTTAGGCTCTTATGGCCAGAGTATCAGAATAACACAGTTGGGGACTTCCGGTTTGCCGCCACGGCCGCCGCGGACATTTGGAAGGTGAGCTCCGTCTTCCGTGTCCGTTTTCGCTCCACTGGGGGACCCTGGAAAGGGTCGAAAGTCGCCCTGTAGGGGCGATGAGTAAGGAGGGGACCCCCGCTTGATCATGGGAGGGTGGCAGCCCTCCAAACTGGCAGAGGAAAGACTGGCCATAGCAATATGGCCCGTCACTAGGCTCAGACAGCCGAAATCAAACTTACTACCAAGCACTTTGAAAGCAACATGGATGAAACTGGGTGAGATCTGATCTTCTCTTTACCCTAAGTACTTTCTCTTCCTGTAAAAGCTGCCTGAAGTATCTTTCCCCCTGTGAGGAGAGAGGGAAGGGAATTTCTATCCCACTCTCTAAGAATAGCGGCCTTTGACTACCCAGGGGAATTAAAGCATTAAAAGAACAACTTTAATCTAATTGGATTTATATGTTCCTGAAACTTGGGTACCAAAAATTTTCCTACTTTTATTGGAGGCTCTTGTTTTTATCTACAAAAAAGAAATAAAATTGGGAAAAGGATTATAAAAATTTTGGACTTAAAAAACCTTAAATGGTGTCGGTGACATCTTGTGGCGAAGTTTGGTACTACATAAATACTTCCAAAACCACTACATTAGAAATGCATTGTTATTAACTCTGGAAAAAATAAAATGTAAAATTTATTTGAAAATTCCAGGACGGCTTTCAACAATGGAAGCATTCGTACATCCAAATTTAGTCAGTCTCGATAAAATATGGACATACAAAGATATTCTAAATTCTGAAGGGAACTTAAAATCCAGGCAAGAGATGGAAAATCAGGGCATCGATTTAACATGGTGGTCACATTTACAAATGCAAGTCAGATATGATAAAGATATTAAACAGTATGAATCTTACAAAGAACAGACTATGTTTGATCAGACATTATTAACTTCTGATGAAAAGTTAATTAAAAAAATGTACAATTTCTTATTAAATTTCAAAATGGAAGATGAACAAGTAAAAGAGACAATGATAGTATGGGCAAAGAATTTTGGATATAATATAGACTTAGAAAAGTGGCAAAGTTTGTGGGAAAGAAACTATAAATTGACAATGTCAGCTTCATACAAAGAAAACTTGTATAAAATGTTTTATAGATGGCATTTGCTACCAAGAAGATTAGCAAAAATGTTTAAAAACATGTCAGAGAAAGATTGGAAATGTAAACACAAACCAGGTACTTATTATCATATGTGGTGGACATGTGTTAAAGCAAGGAGATAGTGGACAATAATTCACACTTGGTTAGAAAAAATATTAGAGAAACACATAGTCTATAAATCTGATTTTTTTTTACTAGGTATAATGCCAGAAAAAACTTGATAAGCAAAGTACATATTTGATTCTACATGTAATAACAGCGGCAAGAATTATATTTGCACAATATTGGAAGAACGAAGAAATACCACCAGAAGAAGAAATAATCAAAAAAATATTAGACTGTGCGGAAATGGACAGACTTACTTTAAGGTTGAAAGAAAAAGAAGAAACAGAATATTTTCAAACTTGGGACCTATTTTATCAATGGTTAGAGAAAAGATTTAGGGATTAGGAATTCAATTTGTATTAGTGAATAAGATACTCAGACAACACGTTTTTGTTGAATAATTATTATTGAACTCTATTTAAAAAATAATAATAAAACTTAAAAAAAACCTCACAAACTCTGGAGGCAAGCAGTTCCACTGATTAATTGTTCTAATTGTCAGGAAACTTTTCCTTAGTTCTAGGTTGCTTCTCTCCTTGTTTAGTTTCCATCCATTGTTTCTTGTCTTGCCTTCCGGTGCTTTGGAGAATAGGTTGAACCCCTCAGCTATGTGGCGGCCCCTCTAATATTGGAAGACTGCTATCATGTCACCCCTAGTCCTTCTTTTCATTAAACTAGACATATCCAATTCCTGCAATCGTTCTTCATATGTTTTAGCCTCCAGCCCCCTAATCATTCTTGTTGCTTTTCTCTGCACTCTTTCCAAAGTCTCAATATCTTTTTTATAATATGGTAGCCAAAGCTGAATACAGTATTCCAAGTGTGGTCTAACTAAAGCAGAGTTCTCCAACATTTCTGGCTTTGCGGACTGGCGGGGGGGGGGAGGGGGATGGTTCCACACAAGCGACTGGCAAGGGGACACGTGCACAGTGGCATGCATGCACGCCTGCCACTCACTTAAATGGAGCATGCACGCGTGCTCGCCAGCCATTCCCGCAGTCCGATTGCAAAACCCTCACAGCCCACTAGTGGGCCACGGCCCACAGATTGGGGACCCCTGTACTAAGGCATTATAAAATGGTACAAACACTTCACATGATCTTGATTCTATCCCTCTGTTATTGCAACCTAGGATTGCATTAGCAGAGAGGTGGAATCAAGATCACGTGAATTTGGGCCAAAACAGGCAAGATGGCCAATTTGGTGCTGCAATGCAAAGCCGATCACCTTTATATGTGGTGGGGTGTCAGTCACTCAGTTGTGCCCTTCATCTTGATTCCCATTCCCATAGACATCCCTGCATCAACACCCATCTAGCATCTACCAAACTTTTTGTTCTACTTTTTTAAAAAAAAAAAACATTCTTTTTAATTTTTTTAATGAAAAGTTGGCACGCTGCCAACTAACGTTACGTTTATTTCCAAGAAAGCCACTGGGTCTCAGACCACATTTATTCCTTAGGAAATAAAGGTCCTAGCAGTTTGTCCATCTTGTCTACATGAACTTTAGAGTCTTATCCAGTTGATTTTCTTGATATTTAGCCTTCCAGTAATTTTGTTTTACTTATGCAGATCAGTTGCATAACCACAACTCATGGTACCCCCAAGTCTTATCATTCCCCCCCAAGCTGGTTATAGTAGATAAATCCCAAATGTGCTCAAAACATCTCAGATGTTCATCAGACGATGCTCATGAGACTTCCTAGCCATAGTTCTGCTTTAGCTTCTGAGCTGGTAAATCTGGTTTTAGTTTGTAATAAGGTTCTCTTTTGGACCAGATCCAGTAAGGACCCTCAAACGAATGGCCCAGATTAGATTCTAGAGTTTGGAAATCCCAAGAGAGATATTTCTTTTCATTAAGGTTTTGCTCAACATCCTATTGATGTCTCCAGTCCGTCAATGCAGGAAGATTCTAAGTGTTTTTATTTCTTTTTAAGACCATGGTTCTTATCCTGGAAATCTAAATCATGTTGAGCTTTATTAGTATATCATCATTAAGGTTCATTTCAATCTCCTTTTTAAAAACATTTTGGTTTCTTTTTAATATCTTAAGTTCCAATGATGGATGAATGAGATGCTGTATTTCTCATAGAAGTTCTCCAGTAGATGTTTCCACATGAATGTGTGTTTGTACAAAGGTGTAAGCTTCCAGACCGAAACTAAATTTTCTCTGCCTCATTACTTATCTAAAAGGTTTTTCAAGAAGGTTGTTTGTTTGTCCTTGAATCTTTAATCTGCAAAGACAAATCTGCAAGGACAAAGTCAGAAAAGCTAAGACTCAGAATGAACTAGAAGTTGTAACAAATGCAAAAAATAATTTGAAAACTTTCTTTCAACATATATTGTAAGAAACACGAAAAAGTCAAAAGATCAATCCACTAATGGGAGAAGATGGCAAGGAGGTTACAGGTAGCTGGGAGAAAACGGAACTGCTTAATTCATTCTTTGTTTCTATGCAAAAGGAAAAAAAATAGTTCGAAAGTAGTATAGTAGAAATCAGAATTGGAATCTAAGTCAAAGTAGACAAGAAATAGATAAGAAAATATCTATCCACTGTAAACAAGTTCAAATCACCAGGACTAGATGGATTATATCCAAGGTTCTGAAAGAACTGCCAGACATGATCTCGGAACCACTGAACAAAATCTTTGAAAGATCCTGGCACACTGGGGAACTACCAGAGGACTAGAAAAGAGCTAATGTGGTTCCCATCTTCAAAAAGAGGGGGAAATGGATCCAAGAAACTACAGAAAAATCAGCCTGATGTCAATACCTTTGAAAATTGTAGAAAGGATAATAAAGAGGTAGAATTATGAGCACTTAGAAATGAGCAAAGCAATTACTAGAAGCCAACATGGGTTTATTAAAAACAGATCATGCTAGACAAACCTTAGTGTCTTCTTTCATAAAGTGACTAAATTAGTGGACCAGTGAAATGCTACATAGTTTATTTAGACTTCAGTAAGGCATTTGATAAAGTAGATCACGATCTATTAATTGATGAGATAGAACAATGTGGAATAGACAGTATCACCACCAGATGGATTCGCAACTGGCTGACCAACCACACCAGCATGAATTCCTCAGTGAAACTACATCTACATGGAGGGAAGCGTGGAGTTGGGTACCACAAGGTACCAGTCTTGGACCAGTACTCTTCAATATCTTCATAAATGAGTTAGAGGGGATAGAAGGGGAACTCATCAAATTTGCAGATGACATAAAGCTGGGGGGAATCGACTAAACTTTAGAAGTCTCAGATTTCAGCATTAGGCCCTAGCCAATGAGATGCAGTTGAAAAAAAAGTAAGGTCCTCCACCTAGGTAAGAAAAACTAAATGCACTGATATAGAATAGGAGATACCTGGTTCAATACTATTAACAGTGAGAGGGATCTAGCTGTCCTAGAGCAGGGCTTTTCAACCTGTGGTACGCGTACCACTTGTGGTACATTAATGAGTGGCAGGTGGTACGCAGCCCTGCCTTAGCCAAGTGTAGTGGGGAAGGGAAAGAGCCAGCACAGGTAAAGACTTACAGTGAGAGAGTCCTCTGGAGCTGCAGATTTTACTTATGAATGGAGCCATTTGGGGAGGCTGCCTTAGCCTGCAGCCAGTACTTACATTTTTTTTCTTCTTTAAGTGCCGGCTGGGCTCCTTACTTTCCTTTCTAGCCAGTAGCTAATTCTTAAAGGGGAAGCGCCTTTTTAAGCTAGTTCACTCAGCAGCTTGTCTTTTCTGTCTCTGGAGGCCTTTCTTTGTTTGATCAATATATGGAAGAGGGAAAATATGGGGGGGGGGTTCAAATTCTTCCTTCAGAAGGAGATGGGAAAGAGAAAAAGGGAGGCAGGGAAGGGAGGGAGGGAAGGAAGTCCCGCCTTAGCACTTGGCCACCAGCAGCTCTGCCTTTGACTTTGCTTGTCAAAAGGTTGCAAAAGGGGATCACATGACCCTGGGACACTGTGACCATCATAAATATGAATCAGGTGTCAAGCATCCAAATATAAATCACATGACCCTGTTGCTGCAATGGTCATAAGTGTGAAAAATGGTCATAAGTCATTTCAGTGCAATTGCAACTTTGAACAGGTTTTTTTTTTGTCACCAAGTTTTTGACACCTTGCTAGGTGGTACTCGAATATTGCCATATCCTAAAAGTGGTACAATCAGTAAAAAGGTTGAAAAGCCCTGTGCTAGAGGACCACCATTGAGTATGAGCCATCAGTCTGCTGCAGCTGCCAAACAAGCCAATGAAGTCCTAGGCTGCATCAACAGAGGGATAGCATCAAGATCACGAGAAGTGGGTAGTTCTGCCCTATATTGCACTAGTGAGGGCACACTTGGAACACTGTGTCCAGTTCCAGCCACCACAATACAAAAAAGATGCTGAAGTCCTAGAAAGTGTGCAGAGAAGAGCAACAAAGGTGATAAGGGGTGTGGAGGCTATATCATATGATGAACGGTTGAGGGAGCTAGGCAGGTCTAGCCTATTGAAGAGAAGGATTAGAGGCCAACATGATAGCTGACTTCCAGTACTTGAGGGGCTGTCATAGAGAAGGGAGGGACTATTCTCTATAGCACCTGAAGCAATGTGTGAAAGCTCATTAAAGAGAGATCCAATCTGGAAATAAGGCGGAGTTTCCTAACAGTGAGAACAATTAATCACTGGAACAGCTTACCTCCAGAAGTTATGGGTGCTCCATCACTTCAGTTTTAAAGAAGAGACTGGACAACTATTTTTCCAGAATGACATAGGATCTCCTGCTCAGTGAGGGGACTAGTTGGACTAGAAGCCCTCCAAAATCCCTTCCAACTTTGTTATTCTATGTTCTTATTCCAAATTACACTGATGAGCTGATATGCAGATTGCTGCAATCCACCTAATAAGAAATTCCTACTTCATTCCATTCTGCCGGACAAGGTCAACTAATAGCATGCAGAGAAATTCTGCTTTTTTTATCCTGCTTTTTCATTCCATTTGATAAAGAGAGTTTGCCTTAAACTTGTATGTTGTGTGTCTTGTCTCTCTTTCTTTGCAACAGGTGCTCCTGTTACTATGGGATGAAAAAACCCCTGAACCGAAGGACCTCATTAACAGCAGAAACAACATTGGGCATATTATGCCATGCTGCAGCTGGTGAAGGATTCCCAGTCCTAAGACAGACTTTAAACTTGGGTGAATCTGCTATGTGTGATGAAACAAAGGATGCTAATCAAAGGCACGGTGCATGATAATCACACGTGTTGGAACCCCAGCTTAGAAAACATGACAAAGATGCTTTCACTCTACATAGAACAAGAGGCATGGAGGAAAAACTGAGTAATGTAGTGCTTTAAAAGAAGGCTCTAAAAATTTATGAGTACGTTGATCGATGCATGTGGGTTGCACAGTCAACATGATACGTCTAAGGCTCCCTTTCATCTCATTGCTTTAATGTCTCACTTGATGTGAGATTGCTTTATGTGAGGTTTCCAAGGAAAATAACTCTAGGGGTTACTAGGGGCAGGGCTTTTTTTCTCATAGAACGCCCAGAACGGAGTTCCGGCACCTTTTTTGGATGGAACCTTGTAGGGTAGGCAAGACAGGTTGTATGACATGTGTGAGTTCCGGCACCTTTTTTTTTTTTAAAAAAGCACTGACTAGGGGTGACATGATAGCAGTATTCCAGTATTTGAGGGGCTGCCACAAAGAAGAGGGGGGGTCAACTTATTTTCCAAAACATCAGAGGGCAGGACAACAAACAATGGATGGAAACTAAAAAAGGAGAGAAGCAGCCTAGAATTATGGAGAAATTTCCTAACAGTGAGAACAATTAACCAGTGGAACAGCCTGCCTCCAGAAGTTGTGGGTGCTCCATCACTGGAGGCTTTCAAGAAGAGACTGGACAGCTGTTTGTCCAGAATGATATAGGGTCTTTTGCTTGGGCAGCAGGTTGGGTTAGGAGACCTCCAAGCTCTCTTCCAACTCTGTTTTTAAGAAAAGACTGGACAGCTACTTGTCTGAAATGGTATAGTGTCTCTTGCTTAAGCAGGGTTGGACTGGAAGACCTCCAGGGTCCCTTCTAGCTCTATTCTATTCTAACATTTCTAAAGCATGAAGTGAGGGAAGCCTGGATGTGTTGCTGCACCCGCAAAGTAGTGTTCCACCACCAAAAGAAGCAGCAGCAGCAGCAGCAGCTGCCTGTTGTTGATATGGATTGGTCTTGCACCCCAGTTCCCAGGATCAGTGAGTTCCTGGTGATTTTATTTCAGTTGGCTGCATCCAGTCCTACAATCTGCTTTCCCACTTAGTCCATGGTCATTTTGCATTAAAAGATTGATCGAAATAGTCTGTTCCTTTTATGTTGTCCTTTCCCTCTGCATCCCATGACCACGTGGAAGAATGTTATACTTTAGCAGCCAGTTTGCTAATTTTCATCTGCAGATGTTTGTGTTTTGGGGGGAACAAGGACAGACACCAGACACCATTTCCCACCAAATTTACAAGTGTCTTGGAATCTTACTTTCCTCTTCTCTTGGTTTTGCTATTAAAATCTTTATTTTACTCTTGATGGTTTTAACATTCCTGATTGTAACATGATTGCCGTGCCATTTGTATCTGGCGTCCCATGTGTGCATTCTCTCCTGACTTACTGGTTGCTAAGGAAGTTTTTACATCTGTAGCTCTCTCCCAATTCATTGGCCATCCTTCCAAGAATCCAGCTGTTGGCACCAGCTGTGAAAAGACTGATTCCTGCAAAACAAAGGAAGAAGCAGAGGAGAATAAAGGGAAACCAATCTTTATCTGGGAAGTGCCATCTTGTTTTGACTGATGCCTGGTTCTCATGATCAAAAGGGAAGGGAAGAGGAATGGCAAACATCACTGGGTATATAAATTGCCAAATTCACTTCCATTTCACAGTGGGAAACCATTTTCCATCAAGGCCCACCTACCCTTAGGAATAATATATTGCAGGCTGCAGGTGACTGGGGCAACCATCATAAATCGCTTCGTTCTGAGCCATTTTCCTCCACCTGGGTACCACCTGGGTACAGGTAGTCCTTGGCTTATAATCACAATTGGGACAAGAATTTCCATTGCTAGAGGAGACGGTCATTAAGTGAGTTGTACCCAATTTTATTTATTTATTTATTTTGCCACAATTGTTAAGTGAATCCAGCTTCCCCCATTTACTTACTGGTTGAAAGCTGGCTGGGAAGGTGAGCAGACGTCCCAGGGGTGCTGCAACCATCATCAGTACATGATAGTTGCCGAACATCTGAATCACGATCACGAGACCAGTGGGATGGATGCGATGACCGCAGGTGCGAGAACCTTTATAAATGGTTTGTCAACGCTGCTAACATTGGATGTTCTTGCTTTGACAAAATATGAAGAGGCAACCACTCTCTGTGTAAGCTGTGTGGTACTTTCAGAGTTAAATTAGATGAAGCTGGGAGGGGAGGAGAAAGAATGTGTGTGGGGATTAGTTAAGATAAGAAAACCGCTGGCTACAGAACAGAAGGGAAACTTTGCCCTCCAAACTGATTGGAGAACGTGATTTATGACTGCTAATTGGAGGAGGGAATTGTGCTTGGATATTATGTGCTCAGGGGAGGGGAATTCAGATCTTGGCATCCACCATGTTCCTGCTGAAAGGTGCTGTACTAATAAAGAGACTTTAAGGTAAACAATGCCTCGAGGTTCTTTGAAGTATTCCCCTAATTGGAACCATGACATGGTTTTGTTCCACGCGGTCATTCCTTTCTATGGCCACCCAATGAATGTTTATAAGTCAAGGACTCCTGCACTTTCACTAGGCTCCCCGTTAATCTTACTGGAAAGCTAAGGAGACACAGGGCGACAAAGAAAGAGAAAAGCAGGACTTTCATCACCATTTGGCCAATGCGTAGGTCAAAGGGCAAGAATGGCCCATCCCACCCAAGAAAGCTTCTGCCAAAACATCCACAAATTTTGCTCTGGGGAAATGGAAACAGATTGAATACTCTTTAGAAATGAGGGTGGAGGTTCGTTCTCCGAGCTTGTTTGTTTGGTTTCCGAACGTTTCGTTAACCAGGCTAGGTAACATCTTCAGAGGAGTTCAGGGGATGTCAGTCTCCTTGTTCTGATTTAGAAATTATCTTTAGAAATTTAGAAACTCTTTAGAAATTATCACCAGGCAGAAATTACGCAGCCTTTCGAGGGCTAGAGAAAATGATGGCTTCTCAGGTTTAGTGGTCTTTGGAGATTATTAAAATAATATCAATCCAAACTGGAAAAGTTTTGAGCACCCTGGAAAATAATGTCAGGGTTTTCGCAGGAGGTGTGCAGACCTGATCATGCTTGTGGACTTCTCAGTGGCTCTGGGTAGCTTCCTAACCTATGTCTACAGCATCTTGCTTCAGCAGAATCCTAGAGGTTGGTTTCCAGCTTTTCTTGCCAACTCAGCCTCAGAAGATGGGAGCCTGCAGTCCTGTCCGTGGCCATTCACTTCTCTTGCTTACAATTTCCGTCTTGCTTCCAATGCTTTTTAACATTTATTTGAAACTGCTGGGAAACATTATCCAGTAGCCTGGTTCACCATGTCATCAATTGGCAAAGGATATCCACTTTTACTTCTTCTTCTTCTTTTTCCATTTGCAATTCTCAGAGTGACTGTGGAATGCTCTAAAAGTTATCTGGAGGTGGTTGTAGAGGGATGAGAGCAAGCAAATTGAAACTAATCCAGACAAGCTGGAAAAGTTCTTTTTCCCCTCTCCTTGCAAAACTCAGCAGCAAATCCAAGATTGTCAGCCATATCCTCAATGTTCTGCCCTTTAGGTTCAGGTCTGTTAAGGCTTCCCAGCATTTTCTTTAACCTGCAGACTAGGCAAGGATTTGTTTCCTGTCGTGGTCACTGAAGTCAGGTGAGCATAAACCCTGCCTCAGTGATGACGGTCCTCTCTGTGTTTCTCAGAAGAAGGAGGACATCAGAGGAGGGTGTCTCCTCCACAAAGCTTGCCTGATCTTTTCTCCAGAACTTTTCTTCTGGTGCTCAACTATCTAAGGTGGCAAGTGCTTGGAAGGAAAAGTGGGGAAGCATTTGCAGGTGTGGGGGACATCCATCTACCAGACATTTTTCTGGCTGTGTGGGACTTCCAGTGTCAGACAGATGTGCCCAGAGTGAGCGCAAATGTCTGTAAAGACAAATGTCCATATCAAATTCCATCAGCAATGTTCCCAGCAGCTGAATCATTGGCTCATTCAGGAATCTTCTGAATCACTAAGCCCATGTTGTGTTGGGGACCTGTCGGGGTCTTTCCTTCACCCAGTTCAGATTCCAGCTCCAGAGAGAAACCCATTGGGAGTTATTCCATTTTACTTGTATATAACCTTGGTTGTATAAACAGAGGCATAGAATCAGAATCATGTGAGGTATTAGTACTCCTTTATAAAACCTGAGTATTGTAATACCATACTTAGAACACCGTGTCCAGTTTTGGTCAGCACATTACAAAAAGATGTTGAGACTTTGGAAAAAGTGCAGAGAAGAGCAACTAAGATGATCAAAGGCCTGGAGGCTAAAACATACGAAGAACAGCTGCGGGACTTGGGTTTGGCTGGTCTAAAGAAAAGAAGAAATAGGGGAGACATGATAGCAGTGTTCCAGTATCTGAGGGGCTGCCACAAGGCAGAAGGGGTCAGGTTGTTCACCAGAGCACCAGAGGGAAGGACGAGAAACAATGGTTGGAAACTGATCAAGGAGAGAAGCAACCTGGATCTAAGGAGAAACTTCTTAACAGTGAGAACGGTTAACCAGTGGTACAGCTTGTTTTCAGAAGTTGTGGGTGCTTCCTCACTGGAGGTGTTTAAGAAAAGACTGGACAGCCACTTGTCTGGAATGGTATAGGAGATCAGACTAGAAGACCTCCAAGGTCTCTTACAACTCTGTTATCCTGTTATTTCATGTGATGATGATGATGCTCTCAGTCCCAGCCTCTGCATGGCCTGGTCCCACTGTCTCGTGCTACACATGGCTGTTCTAGAGCAACTTTGCTTTTCTGCATTGCAAACATTTATACAGCACCTGTTCTGTGTCTTCCAATGTAGAAAGGGGGAGGGCAGGATGAGCGGGGGATGAGTCAGAAATATTTTAATTAAAATACTTTATTTTGGCACTTCCTTGTTTCAGGTGAGGATATTTCTATTTTTCCCAGTATTTCCTTCCTTCCTTCCTTCCTTCCTTCCTTCCTTCCTTCCTTCCTTCCTTCCTTCCTTCCTTCCTTCCTTCCTTCCTTCCTTCCTTCTTTCCTTCCTCCCTCCCTCCCTCCCTCCCTCCCTCCCATACTCACTCACTCACTTAATGTGATTTCTGTTCTAGCAGTGGTTCTCCTAGATATGCGCTTACTTCATTTATAATGTTATTCGGTAAAATCACCATCGATTTTCAGTTTTTTAAAACTTTTAAAATCTTTGCAGGTCAACCCAGAAAAACTTGGCATTTTCAAAGGTGCTGTATAAATGTTTCAATCAATCACTCAGCTACACATTACCCTGAGCCAGACTATGCCCTGGTCGGCCTCTTGCCTGTGGTTACCGTTCTCCATAGCACTTCTGTTTCCAGTCTAAGATTCCTGTGTAGCTTTAATAGCCATAAGACAGACAGCATATGGATGTGCAAATAATTCTCCCCCACTTACCCCCTGAAAAAAACAACAGCCAAAGGAATTCTTTAAGTACCATTGCAAAGGCTAATGCTTGCATTCCACAGTCTGGCAATGCAGTCTTCTGTGCCCGAAGCCGGAGACAAATGTAATGAGGCATGAAAAACAGAATTCCCTCCTCTTTGCAATGCAGAAAAGCAAAGTTGCTCTAGAACAGCCATGTGTAGCAGGAGACAGTGGGACCAGGCCACGCAGAGACTGGGACTTGTCCCAAAGGTGCTTTTTAAAGAAGCAACTGGACTTTCTTTGATTTTCCTTGAAGATGTTTTGCTTCTCATCCAAGAAGCTTCTTCAGTTCTGACTGAATGGTGGAGAATGGAAGGGTTTATATTCCTTGCGGTCATCTGGTCATTAGTGCTCTGTCTGAGAGTCATTGAGGCCACTTGGAGGCTTATCTGTGCCCTCGGGATCACCTGAATAGCGCAAGCGGGTGTGGAACCTTCTTGGAGCTGCTGAAAGGGATTGTGTTGTAAAGAGGAGATAGCTGGTTGAAGACAGCAAAGTCCACATTCTGAACAGAGAGGACCGCTGGCTTGAAAGAGGGGTCAAGGAGACCATCTGTCCAGTTGCCTCTTGAAAAAGCACCTTTGGGACAATTGACCAGAGAAGGCAGGAGCATTGACTCTCTCTCTCTCTCTCTCTCTCTCTCTCTCTCTCTCTCTCTCTCTCTGCGTATGTATGTAAATATCAAAATGGCAGCTGCAGCTGCAATCAAAGTCTCTCCTCTATAGGTAAAATATAAGGCAGATCCACAGTGGTGACCGCCATTTTGATTTGTTTCACACAAGCACATACCCTGGACATTGCTGGGAAATGGCACCCATTTCTTCTACCAGCTAAGCTCCATTTATCTTCAAAAACGGAATTTCCACAAATCACATTTCCCCATGTAATGGTTTATCTACCGGTAACATCTTTACAAACAAAAAGCCTAAGAAGGACTAATTTGAGTCTCTTTTTCAGGGATAATTTAGGGTTCCCGGAAGGAGCGGAATGTTTTTACCTGCTCTCGATTTAATAAAAACGGGCTAGCTGTAGATGAATCCAATCTGGGTCACTCTCTTTTTGTTTTTAAAGTTTTAGTTTTTTTTTTTTTTATCACAATGATAAGTATTTTAATTCTATCATCATTGCTGAGTTATTTTTATTCTGGTTAATTTTAACTAATTAAAAATAAAATTATCTATTCTCTTTGGAGGTTGAGGATTTATGGCCCCCCCATTAATGGGTTGATTTTCATTAACTAAGACTAAGAGTGAACCAGATTGAACATGGGTAAAAGCCTTTGTTAAGGATTTCCTTGGTGTAGAAAGAAAATAATTAGGATTGGACCTCAGTCACACCATCATGGTAGGCAGCCTAGCTGGCTGGGGAACTCTGGGAGTTGAAGTTCATACATCTTAAAGCTGTTGTGGTTGGGAAACACTGACAGAGAAATCAGAATCAAATAGAGCTGGAAGGGACCTTGGAGGTCTTCTAATCCAGCCCCCTGCTCAAGCAGGAGATTCTGTACCATTTCAGACAAGTAACTGTCAGGTCTCTTCTTAAAAATCTCCAGTCATGAAACACCCACAACTTCTGACAGCAAGCAGTTCCACTTGTTAATTATCCTCACTGTTAAGAGGTTTCTCCTTATTTCTAGATTATTATTCCTTGATTAGTTTCCATCCATTGTTTCTTGTCCTACCCTCTGGTGCTTTGGAAAATAAATTGACCCCCTATAAAATAAAAAATATAAAAAAGGCAATAAAAGACATGCATCCATTCATAGATAGAGAAAGGTTTTGATGGCTCTGTTATGGGAGAGAGAAAAGCAGGCTTTACCAGCTTGGCTGCAGAGGAAAAGAGTTAGTCCTGGGTTAGACAGCCTCTATTTAATAAAAACCCGACATTGGGCAGGGAGAATAGAATAGAGCTGGAAGGGACCTTGAAGGTCTTCTAGTCCAGCGCCCTGCTCAAGCAGGAGATCCTATACCATCTCAGACAAGTGACTGTCCAGTCTCTTCTTAAAAACCTCCAGTGATGGAGTGCCCACAACTTCTGGTGGCAAGCTGTTCCACTGGTTAATTGTCCTTGCTGTTAAGAAGTTTCTCCTTAGTTCTAGGTTGCTTCTCTCCTTGATTAGTTTTCATCCATTGTTTCTTGTCCTGCCCTCTGGTGCTTTGGAAAATAATGTGACCCCCATCTTCTTTGTGGCAGCCCCTCAAATACTGGAATACTTCTATCATGTCATCCCTGTTTCTTCTTTTCTTTAGACTAGCCCAGGGGTAGGCAACCTTGGCTCTTTTATGACTCGTGGACTTCAACTCCCAGAATTCCTGAGCCAGCCACGCTGAGGGAAAAGGGAGAGGTTTCCAAGCTGAGCCATGCTGGCTCAGGAATTCTGGGAGTTGAAGTCCACGAGTCATAAAAGAGCCAAGGTTGCCTACCCCTGGGTCACTAGCCAAACCCAAGTCCTGCAGCCCTTCTTCATATGTTTTAAGTCTCCAGGCCTTGGATCATCTTGCCCAATGGGCAGGGTCAATAAAGCTGGACCCTCTCAGCTCCCTAAGCTCTATCAGGTCAGATGGCTTCATTTGTCATTTCCTGGCACATCTGCCACGGAGCAGCTGCAGAACCTGAGCCGAGTCTGCAGAGGAAGTTGGAAGATTTGCATGGGGCCCGATGGATTAGGAAAATCTGGAAGCCGGACAGATAACATTCAAGTAACAGGCTGGAAAACAGGCTGAGGAGAGAGAGAGAGAGAGAGAGAGAGAGAGAGAGAGAGCAAAATAGATTAAACCCGTCTGCTTTCACTTATGCCCGGAGAGGCATTTTCCAAGATTTTGATCTCCTGCAGTTAGATAGGTACAATCCGTGGAGGACTCCTTTTAAACGGGCACACGCAAAACCTGTCTTTTTGTAAAGCTGTAATGAACACATCCCTTTCCCAAGGCTGGACCTGTTGAATATTTTTTCCCCTCCCTTTGGGGTCTGTTTCACCCTCAGCAAACTGCAAAGGCTGAGCTCCACAAGGGGGTGATAATCAATCTGCTGAGCCGGTTATGTCGTTTGGCCAATATCACATTCATGCTGCTTCATAAGATTTCTCTCACCTCACCCTCACATAAAAAAACACCCCGGTCTCTGGCTGCAAAAATCGGAGCCTGATCTCTTGCTCTCCTACAGGCATAAACTCACACCCCTGCACACATGTGCCCACCCACTCCACCTCCGCCCGCGGATCTGCTTTGTATCTGTATTGCAAATCCAGGGCCTCAGGACCACCGTTCTTGGCAGTGTTGGGGGATTGTATTTAATGATGTAAAGTCACTTTAGCAAATTCCTTGAGTTGAGCCACTATCACTTTCCTAACACCTGCTTTGGCACTAGCTTGAGCTTTGGGCATAGTTGAAGATATTGCACACAACTGTAAATCCCAAAGAGGGGAACACACATGGTAAACTCATTCCCAAAAAGGGAGCTGATACACAAAGCTCTCCATAGACCAGTCTCACCCCTTATGCTCCTACAAACGTCACTCAGAAAAGAACACAAACCAAAATTGGGGGGGGGTTCCCTTCTTTGGGCCGCAAACGGAAGCAGTTAAGTGACATGCAACATGTGGGCTAACCTTTGCTTTTATCAGAGACCAAACCCTGAGCCCCAAACTGCATGTACCTCCTTGAAACCTTCCAAAAACTGCCATCAATTGTAATTAATAGGATTGTAATAGATTTAAAATAGAAGAAAGCTGATAAAAATAGGAGGAAATCCTATTAATTGCAATCAGGCAATTTACAGTTGCTTAAAATAATATTAAGTCAAACGCATTTTTGTCCTAACCTCATCTGCTTTATTTATACTGGCTGTGCATATAAGATCCTTATACTTCTGCCTATAAGATCACCTCCAGATGGATTCATAACTGGCTGACGAACCACACTCGGCAGGTAATGGAGCTACATCTACATGGAGGAAAGCATGCAGTGGGGTACCTTAAGGTTCAATTCAGGTCCAGTACTCTTCAACATCTTCTAAAGGGTTAGATGAGGGGATAGAAGAGGAACTCATTAAATTTGCAGATGACACCAAGTTAGGGGAGATAGCCAACACTCTAGAAGATAGGCTCAAGATCCAGAAGGATCTTAACGAACTTGAACACTGGGCCCTATCTAACAAAATGAAATTCAGTGGTGAGAAAAGTAAGGTCCCACACTTAGTAAAATAAACCAAATGCACAGATATAGAATGGGTGGTTCCTGGCTCAATTGTAGTAACTGTGAGAGGGATCTTGGAATCCTAGTAGACAATCACTTAAGTGTGAGCCAGCAGCATGCTACAGCTGCCAAACAGGCCAATGCGGTCCTGGGCTGCATCGACAGAGGGATGGTCTCAAGATCACATGAAGCGTGATCTGCACTTCGAGAGACCACACTTGGAATATTGCATCCAGTTCTGTTCACCATGATACCAAAAGATGCTGAGACTCTAGAAAGGGTGCAGAGAAGAGCAACAAAGATGATTAGGGGTCCGAAAGCTAAAACACATGATGAACGGTTGCAAGGACTAGGTATATCTAGTCTAATGAAGAGAACTAGTGGTGACATGGTAATAGTCCTCCAAAATTTGAGAGGTTGTCACAAACAAGAGGGACCCAGCCTATTCTCCAGAGCACTTGAGGGCAAGACAAGAAGTAACAAATGGAAACGTATCAAGGAGAAATCCAATCCTGAACTAAGGAGGAATTTCCTGACAGGGAGAGCAATTAACCCGTGGAACGCTTGCCTTCTTCAGAAGTTGTGGATACTCCACCACTGGAGGCTTTCAAGAAGAGACTGGGCAGCCATTTGTCCAGAATGATATAGGGTCTTTTGCTTGGGCAGCAGGTTAAGCTAGATTAGAAGACCTCCAAGCTCTCTTCCAACTCTTATTCTGTTTTTTTTTTTTTTTCTGATTGGGGAGATATTCCTCATCCCTTAAGCTCAGCGCTCAAACCATCCTTTCTTAGAGGTCAAGGACTGCCTTCAAGTCCCGAAGGAAACATCTTCTTCTATTTACAACTTCATAAAATAAAATGATGAGTCCTGCTCAGGAATGAAGTTCCGAAGATGTCAAATTGTTCTGACGTCCTCTCATTCAGGACTGATTCTGTCTGCTTTGAAGATCAGTCAGAGTTCTTTAGATGTTGCCTAAATGTTGGAATTTTGTTTCCTTAGCAATTGCCTTCTGGGATGTTTTTTCAAGTCCCCAGGCTCATTTATAGCCCCGCTGTTTCCTTCTGGTCCCCTATGCAACAGTTATCAGGAGAAGACCCTCTCTCCCTTTTCAAGATCTACCTCCTATGTGCCATTGAACTGGGGTGGTAGCTCTGGTTGTTGTTAGATATTGTTGTTAGATAGACAGTCACTTGTCTGAGATGGTATAGGTTCTCCTGCTCGAGCAGGGGGCTGGACTAGAAGACCTCCAAGGTCCCTTCCAGCTCTATTCTATTCTATATTCAATAATGAATGCCCTGGATTTCGGTTGTGCTGCAAATTGCTTTGTGAACCCGGGATGTTGAAAGGTGGTATGTAACAGGAATGTTGTAACTGAATAGAAACATAAATAAAACCCTATTTGTGACTCCAGGGAATATATTTGGTGCAATTTCAAGCGTTTGAAATCCAAATTTCCTTGTTGCTTGTGTCCCAGGGTATAGAGTGGGAAGAAGAGATTCTTACCACCAAGAGAGATTGAGGGATATTTTCCCAGGCCACAAATTCTAAAGATACCAGAAGAATTTATGAAGTAGTAGTTAAACTAATATACTTGGAGTCCAAGATATACCATAGAATGAGTTTAATGCTCAAATGAGTTGTGTTTTGGGTAGAAAATTATGCACCATTTGGTCTAGCCTGGTTTCTAACATTTCCCCAAACATTCCCTGATCTGCCTTCTCTCTTTCCACCCTTTTCTTTCCCTTTCTTGTGGCTGCAGAACAAGATCCTTATTTAGACATTTGCTGAAAAGCATAATACAAATATGTGGAAGTCTGATCAGTTGCTAAACATCAAAACTTGAGGATCTGGGACTGGCAGAAACGGGGTAATAATGCTCCATTGAAAAAACAGATGGAGAATCTAAAACTATGGAGAAACTGCACACATCTGTTCTCAAACAGCAACTGTTGGTGGAAAGCTTACTCTGTCAGTAGAAAGTTGAATTAATGAACCAATTGCCAGATTATAGTGTTGTTTTTTTTTAAATCAATTCTTCCAAATGACAGTGAGAATAATTAATCAGTGGAACAGCTTGCCTCCAGGAGTTAATAGAATAGAATAGAATAGAATAGAATAGAATAGAATAGAATAGAATAGAATAGAATAGAATAGAATAGAATAGAATAGAGCTGGAAGGGATCTTGGAGGTCTTCTAGTCCAGCCCCCTGCTCAAGCAGGAGAAACTATACCATCTCAGACAAGTGACTGTGTAGTCTCTTCTTAAAAATCTCCAGTGATGGAGCGCCCACGATTTCTGGTGGCAAGCTGTTCCACTGGTTAATTGTCCTCACAGTTAGGAAGTTTCTCCTTGTTTCCAGGTTGCTTCTCTCTTTGGTCAGTTTCCAGCCATTGTTTCTTGTCCTGCCCTCTGGTGCTTTGGATAATAGTTTGACACCCTCTTCTTTGTGGCAGCCCCTCAAATACTGGAATACTGCTATTATGTCACCCCTATTTCTTTTTTTCTTTAGACCACTGGATAGAATGGCATAGGGTCTCCTGCTCAAGCAGGGGGTTGGACTAGAAGACCTCCAAGGTCCCTCCAACTCTGTTATTCTGTTAAATGTGGAATTTGCAAAACTCACGGTCAAATCTGTTTCTGGAGCCAGAAAAGGTTCATTACCTGAAAGACTTATGCAACAAAAAAAGGGTTAAAATGTTTTTAGGCACTTATTTTAGGATGTACAGTATGAGGACCTTCTACACCTGAGCACTAAAGTGGCAATACTGTTCCGCCACATACTGGGTGGATGCCCAGGGCAGAGACGACACATGGAACTCACCTTTTGCACATGGGCATGAAGCGTGCGTCTCACAACTGTGGAAGATGTGGATAGAAATGGAACAGGTTGCAAGCTCCCTTGGCTAACAAGCATGTTCAATTTTAGTACTTTTCTATCTGCAAACCTGCATACAATAGACCTATCATATTTCAGTCCTGCATATTTGATTTAATTTTGAAGAAATCCACCCCACACTTGAGAGAGAAATGCTAGGAAAAAGTAGAAGCATCTTGTCCACCAGTCCACCAGAGCAGGGGTAGGCAACCTTGGCTCAGGAATTCTGGGAGTTGAAGTCCACGAGTCCTAAAAGAGCCAAGGTTGCCTACCCCTGCTCTAGAGGGAAGCAAAGATCGGGACCCCTCTTCTTCTCTGTGCCTCAGTGTTGCATGCTATCGCTTCTTTATGCCTTCTGATCCGTTTCCCGGCTTTTTAGTCAGCTTCTCAGTGCCCTAGAAATCTTCCCAGTCTGACTTCAGTTTTTTGCACTTTCTGCCAGCAACAGACCCCAAGGGGAACTATTATAGTGTCACATTTTAAAAACCCCTTATACTCTGTAACACAGGGAAACCCTGTGTCTGCCTGCAAGAAAACAGGTTGCCGAAGCAATTCAAGAAGAACTTAGTGCAGTGATGGCGAACCTTTTAGAGACCGAGTGCCCAAAAACTGCCCCACCCCTGCTCTGCCCTCCCCACCCCACCCCCGCCCCCCGCTCTGTCCCTGCCCCGCCCACCCACAGGGCCACCCACTGCCTCCATGGCCCTGCATAGCTGATCGCCATGGTGGCCACGCCCTCTGCCCGCACCCCGCAGCATGATTTGCGTGCGACGGGGCACGAGGGTCAGAGTCTTGTCCCTGCTGCCTGGCTGCCATGTCCTTGGCTGCGCTGCTCTGCGCAGGCCATGCCCAGGGGCAACTCTCCTCTGGGGGGGGGGCTGCTGGTGAGGAGGCAGCACGAGGAGAGGCAGGAATGGGGCAATGGTGCACGTGCCCACAGAGAGGGCTCTGAGTGCCACCTCTGGCACGCGTGCCATAGGTTCGCCACCACTGCCTTACTGTTTCGAAATGGAAAAGTGCATCCAGAGGGCAATGTACAGGTAGTCCTCTACTTAACGACCACAACTGAGCCCAGCATTTCTTGTTGCTAAGTGAAACCTTTGTTAAGTGAATTTTGCCCCATTTTACGACCTTTCTTGCCCCACTTGTGAATCACTGCTGTTGCTAAGTTAATAATATGGTTGTTAAGTGAATCTGGCTTCCCCATTGACTTTGCCTGTCAGAAGGTCGCAAAAGGGGATCAGGTGATCCTTGGACACTGCGACCGTCATAAATGTGAGTCAGATGCCAAGCGTCTGAATTCTGATCACGTGACTGTGGGGACGCTGCAACGATCGTAAGAGTGAAAAACGGTCCTAAATCATTTTCTTTGAACGGTCACTAAACAAACTGTTGTAAGTCAAGGACTATTTGTATTCTCAGAGGAATGAAACTGACACACTGTATGGGCAGGGGTGTCAAACTGCCAGCCCGCGAGCTGGATGCATCACAACGAAACCGCACCCACCCCATTGCCAGCAATGGAAAAAAAGCTCCGATACGTCGCGCGACATCACATGACGTCGCGAGTTTGACATGTCTGCTCTAGGGATACCCCACTCATATAGATCAGGCCTAAAACAATAAACTCTCGTTTGGCTTGCTTGCCAGATTATGTATTTCTGATTAATTGAGGACCAGGATTAGTCTCACCTAAGGAGGCGATAAAATCAGGCAGGGAGTTTTACCAGAAGGACAAACATTTTTGGATGTGACTTAAGGTCTGCTGGGCTGAGCAAAGCTGAAGAGATGCTTCCTCTTGGTGGGTTTCACGGAAAAGCTCTTTTCAATCAACACTCACCTTCCATATCTGCTTTGAAAGGCCAAGCAAAATCACTGAATCCCTCACCGCATCCAGCCCTAAGCATCTCCTTTGCCCGTTCCTGGAACTGAAAGAGGTTTCTCTGTGGAAGAAATTCACAAATCTTTTCTGATGCATACAGTCGGCAACAGCATCAGGCTTGGAGCGATGGAAATGGGTCATCAAGGAAAGCTGGGTTGCCTTTGGGGTGTGAAATGCCACAGCTGCCTTAGAACTTGGAATAATAGAGCTGAAAGGGACCTTGGAGGTCTTCTAGTCCAACCCACTCCTCAAGTAGGAGGCCCTATAGCATTTCAGATAAATAATTGTCCAGCTTCATTTTGAAAGCCTCCAGTGATGGAGCACCCACAACTTCTGGGGATTTATTCCATTGGTTAATTGTCCTCCCTGTCAGGAAATTTCTCCTTAGTTCTAGATTGCTTCTCTCCTTGATTAGTTTCTATCCATCGTCTTGTCTTTTAGTGCTTTGGAAACTAGGTTGACTCCCGTCTTCTTTGTGGCAGCCCTTCAAATATTGGAACACTGCTATCATGTCACACCTAGTCCTTCTCTTCATTATACTAGACATTCCCACCAGGATCCGATCTGAGTCAGTCACCGGGACCAGAGGTATTGTCTTCTGAGCTTTCAAATTCATGCTGGAGCCCATCCTCATGTCACACAGAGAAGTTCCCTGAGGATGGGCTCCAGCATGAAGCTCAGAAGACAATACCTCTGGTCCCAGTGACTGAACCAGATTGGACCCTACAACATTATCCTGTGTTCCAATATTTGAGGGACTCCTACAAAGATGAGGGTGGGGGTCAAGCTATTTTCCAAAGTAGCAAAAGAAGAGGCAGGAAACAATGCATGGATAACTAACCAAGGAGAAACTAACCTAGAACTAAGGAATAATTTCCTAACAGTGACAACAATCAACCAGTGGAATAGCTTGCTTTCAGAAGTTATGGGTGCTCCATCACTGGTGTCTTTCAAAAAAAAAAAGACTGGACAACCATTTGTCTGAAATAGTATGCTTGAGCAGGGGGCTGGACTAGAAGACCCCCAAGGTCCTTTCCAGCTCTATTATTCTATCTTCTGTGTTCTAGATTAACAGGAAACAGGAAGCCTGAGAAAATCAAATACCGAGGAGCCCAAGAAGAGAACGGATTTCTGCTCTCAGATGGGCTTTGACATGAAGAAACCTTTCCTTTTAGGACCTCCAAAGTCCGAGACATCAGAGGATCCAGTGTTGCCATTATGCAAGAGACTTGTCCCTATATCTACATTCTCTGGGTCTAATTTGTCTGATTTCTGTGGAGAGAGAAGAGATCAGAAGGCCCTTTCCCCATAACATGCTGAGGAAGAACTGGCTCCAGCTGCTTATTTGTTTTGACTGAACCATTTCCAGGGTACCAGATTGTTTTGGAGGCTGGATGACCGAAACGATGCATACAGTTCCAAGTACAACCTCACCAGAGACGTGGATTTTTTAAAGTATTAGGATACTGACAGTTTTCGATCTGATTTACTTCCTAAAATAATTCTTAAGGCACGGCACACGTTTTTTGGAACCCTGCATCCTCACAAGGCTGAGATTTTCTTTGGATGCTCAACATAATCCCTTAATCTCCTGATCACCTTCCACCAAGAAAAATGAATATATGCGAAGTCAGAATTTTTAGGTCCAATAGACATTCTTCTGTACTCGGTGACATTGTCTGGATTTGCTTTAAACGCTCCTCCTTGTCCCAATTTGAATCAATCCTTCTATTTTCTTTTTCTTCAATGCTCCTTTCCTGTCTCCCTTCTCTTTTCTTAGTCTCACATTTAGTGAAAAGAAGGACTAGGGGTGACATGATAGCAATTAGACATGTTCCAATATCTAAGGGGCTGCCACAAGGAAGGGTGGGGGGTGTCAAGCTATTCTCCAAAGCACCTGAAGGCAGGACAAGAAACAATGGATGGAAACTAATCAAGGAGAGAAGCAACCTGGAACTAAGGAGAAATTTCCTAAATTTTGATTTAGGATTTTCAAGAAGAGTTTGGGCAGCCATTTGTCTGGAATGGTCGAGGGTTTTCTGCTAGAGCAGGGGGTTGGACTAGAAGACTTCCAAGGTCCCTCCAACTCTGTTATTCTGTTAAATATGGAATTTGCAAAACTCACGGTCAAATCTGTTTCTGGAGCCAGAAAAGGTTCATTACCTGAAAGACTTATGCCACAAAAAAAGGGTTAAAATGTTTTTAGGCACTTATTTTAGGATGTACAGTATGAGGACCTTCTACACCTGAGCACTAAGGTGGCAATACTGACTAGAAGACCTCCAAGGTCCCTTCCAATTCTGTTATTCTATTATGTTCTATTAATTTTCCCTGTCTCTTTTAGTTTTTAACAATGTAAAATAATTCATTTTGTCCACAATACTGGCCACCTTACTATTAAAATCCAAATCACTCATGGACAAGCTGGTAGAGATGGTTCCCACCACAGATCCTTGGGGGATCACTCTGTTTATACCCATCCATTACAGAAACTCTCTTTAGTCCTACCTTCTATTTTGTTTTATTTACCTCATTGTCTGTCATGACCTCCCTGGGTGGCAAAATAATTCCAGCATGCGATCATTGCAGGAACTGCTGCTCAAAATGCAATCTTGACTAAAGAGCTCCTTACGCCTAGGAAGATACAGGCCGTTTTTTTTCTTTCTTCAGGACATCTTTCTTCAGGACTGGTAGTCCTCACTAAACAGTTTGTTTAGTGAACATTTGAAGTTACAGCAGGATTGAAAAAACTGACTTATGATGGTCTTTCACACTTATGACCCTTGCAGCATCCCCATGGTCAGGTGATCAAAATTCAGATGCTTGGCGACCGGTTCATATTTATGACAGTCGCAGCATCCCGGGGTCACGTGATCCCCTTTTGCAACCCCCTGACAATGGGGAATCCAGATTCACTCAATTGCACTGATTCACTTAACAACTGTGGCAAGAAAGGTTAAACTGGGGCAAAACTGTCCCACTTTGCAACATAAATTATGGGCTCCACTGTGGTCGTAAGTTGAGGCTTACCTGTACACCATTGTTTAAGAGTTGAAAATGAACTCTAACGTCTTGCTACGCTCCTAAATGATCAACCACTGTTTCTTGCGTTTTTATGTAAAGAGGTAAGAGAAAAAGTAATCAGCTGAGCAATCTTCCTAATAAAAGGGAACTTGGGTTCACATGTAACTTACCATTTTACCATTTTACATTTTTCCCATCACCATCGCACAAGTTTTCCTTTAGCAAAGTCAGTTCATGCAACCCATGGTTAGCCAACAAAAGACAGTTCATGTATTGTTAGTTGTTTCTCTTTCCAGAGGTACTTCACATCAGGGGTGTCAAACTCAATTTGAGGGCTGCATCAGCATTATGGTTACCCTCAAAGGGCCAGATGGGCGTGGCTGTGTAGGCGTGGATGGGGGAGGGGCGTGGCTGGCTCGACTGGCCAGCTCGCGGGTGCCGTTCCGAGGTGGCTGCTTTGCCCGGCGGACTGCAACAGCAGCAGCCTCGCGAATTTCTGGGCTGGAGGAGAGTGGAGGGGTGGCGGGGCTCCTGCTGGATGGGGCTGCTATTGCTGCTGCCAGTGCCACCGCTGTGGGGGCAAGGCAAGGCGAGGTACGTGGTGGGACAGGGGTGGCCTGGCTCTGATCCTGCCACTGTGGGGCAAGGCAAGGCAATGGCCTGGCTGTGGGGCCGAGCCCGGCTTATTGGATGCCCCGGGCTCACATCCAGCTGGCCGTCACTGCTAGCCAATGAGCAGCCAAGGGGCCAAAGAGCTGAAGCTGCTGCTGGGCACCACCAGCGCTTGTGTGCTCGCCACCTCCTGTCACGCCCAGGGTTCTGGTATTGTCAGCCTTTCAAAGTAGGCCAGGTCAAGAAGCAGACTCCGCAGAGATCCAGGAATGGAGTTGTATTGTTGCAGGGTCTATGTATGAACAGGATCTTGAGATTGAATCTGGGTCGGTCACTGGGACCAGAGGTTTACTCTTGCGAGCTTTTGGACTCGTGCTGGAGCCCATCCTCAGGGAACCTCTCTCTACTGGAATGTGTCTCGTGGGTCCAGCACAAGTCCAAAAGCTCAGAAGACAAAACCTCTGGTGCTGGTGACTGACCCAGATTCAATCTTGCAGCATTATCCTGGGACACAGACATTTGCCTTCATTCGTGAGGATCTTGAGAGCCTTCATTGCCCCTTTTAAGGAGAACAAGGTAAAGGCAGGGCTATTCTGAGTCTCTTTCTCATATATTTTCCTTTCCCAGGATTGAGCAATGTTAGAATTTCTATTTATATAAAGCACCACACAGAGCAAACAAAGAGTACAGTCACCATGTGCTTTACTGCTCAACTATATACCTGTAGCAGGAAACTCTACTCAGAACAAAAGAGCATAGAGTATATAGATCCAAACCTGTAAATACTGCCATCTACTGGCTGAATACTGCTGTAGTGGTTGCATAGAAATACATTCCAACAATGAATTCCAACAAGCAACCATCTCCCTCTCCCACTTGCTTCTCAAGGCCGAAGCTGAGTTCCTCTACAGATACGTACCTGGAGGAGGACTCTGTTTTTCTAAAAAAACAATGGCTCTACAGGTAGTCCTCAACTTAGAACTATTCCTTTAACAATGATTCAAAGTTATGATGGGGCTAAAAAAAGCGACTTACGACCCATTCTCAAAGTTATAACCATCGTACCATCCCCACGGTCATGTGATTTGGGCATTTGGCAATCATTTGCAATGGTTGCATCGTTGTGATTTGTGACCTTTCCAGTTAGCTTCCAACAAGCAAAGTCAACGGGGGAAGTTGGATTTGCTTAATGACCATGTGATTCACTCAACAACTATGTGGTTTGCTAAACCACTATGTTAAAAAAGGATTGTAAAATCAGGTCAGGTCAAGTGGTGACTTGCCTAATGACCTCATCATTAGCAACCAAAATTCTGGTCCCAGTTGTGTAAGCGAAGGATTACCTGTGTCTTGGTTATCCACCCGTGATATGAGTAGGGGATCTCAGTTGGATAAATGAAAGGCAGAACCATTTTCAGAAGCCATAAGGACTGTTCCCCTTTTCATGGCTTCCTGTTGTAGTCCAGTTGCCAAAACATCCTTTCGGAGGTGGGTGTCTTTCCCACTTGTGTCGTGGGTGGAGATGCATGTAGTTGGATAGCAAACTTCAACTACTGAATAGTTAGGTAAGGACGAACCTCAAAACAGCGTCTCAAATTACTGATGTGCAGCCAACTGAAATCCTGCAGGAATCTGACATCCAAGGCAATCAGGATAATCTATTTCACAACAGCTTTTAAAAAAAAACAACATATTTGAGCACATTGTCCTGGTTTTGTTTACAGCTAAAAGGGAAAAAAGAGGCATTTTATGTGATGTCCTCTACGAACTCAGGCATTCCTGTTTACCTTGAGCGGAAAATGCTTTACTTATGACCACAATTGAGCCCAAAATTTATGTTGCTAAGCGAGATATTTGTTAAGCGAGTTTTGCCCCATTTCACGGCCTTTCTTGCCACGTTTATTAAACAAATCACTGCAGTTGTTAAAAGTTAGTCACACAGTTGTTAAGTGAATCTGGCTTCCCCATTGACTTTGCTTGTCAGAAGGTCGCAAAAGGGGATCACATGACCCTGGGATATGGCGACTGTCATAAATGTGAGTCAGTTGCCAAGCGTCCGGATTTTGATCACGTGACCATGATGATGCTGCGACGGTCATCAGTGTGAAAAATGATCATATAAGTCACACTTTTCAGTGCCGTCGTAATTTTGAACAATCACTAAATGAACTGTTGTAAGTCAAGGACTGCCTGTATAAAATTTACATCTACATTTGATGAGGAGCTACTATTTTATTACTCTTGGTAAAAAAAAAAATCCCTCTCTGTTAAAGTGTCCGTGTGTGCGTGTTTTGGGTATACCTGTGCATCTACGACACGATGTCATGTTGTCATTTCATTTCTTAAGAAGACTTTGGCAGGTTTTTGAAACATTATTTTTTTTCAGCACCACTTGTTTACAGAAACAAAAGGTTTGAACTAATGATGTTTTAATGTACAGGATATGTCAGATATGAGATGGAGGAACAGTTGGCCAACACACTGGGATCTGAGTCAAAATAAGAGCTGGCTGCAAGCCGGCAAGGTCTCGGCTGGGAAACAGGAAGGGGGTGTGAACGTTAACTTATACAGTAATAACCTCATCACAAGCCTCTTAGAATGTAGCTTTTGCTGTCAAGAGAAACCGTATCCCTCACAACTGCTCTTAAAAGCACGACAGGAACCAAAGACTTCATTAATTTATAATAATAATAATAATAATAAAGTTGGAAGGGACCTTGGAGGTCATCTGGTCCAACCCCCTGCTCAGGCAGGAAACCCTATACCATTTCGGACAAATGGTTGTCCAGTCTCTTCTTAAAAACTTCCAGTGTTGGAGCATTCACCGCTTCTGGAGGCAGGTTGTTCCACTGGTTAATTGTTCTCACTGTCAGGAAGTTTCTCCTTAGTTCTAGGTTGCTTCTCTCCTTGATTAGTTTCCATCCGTTGCTTCTTGTCCTGCCTTCAGGCGCTTTGGAGAATAGCTTGACTCCCTCTTCTATGTGGCAGCCCCTGAGATATTGGAACACGGCTATCATGTCCCCCCTCGTCCTTCTCTTCATTAAACTAGACATACCCAATTCCAGCAGCCGTTCCTTATATGTTTTAGCCTCCAGTCCCCTAATCATTTGTACAGAGAGACATATACTTCTACCTATAGCAGGCATTCTGTTATCTAATTTTTTTATTGACGTTTTAACAATAGTAAGAATTAATACAAACTAAATAGAAGAACATAGAATAAAAGGAATGTAAGGGACCATAGAATAATAGGGTTGGAAGGAGGTCTTCTAGTGCAACCCCCTGCTCAAGAGAGGAGACCCACTATCATTCCAGACAAGTGGCTGTCTCTTCTTGAAAAGCTCCAGGGATGGACTACCCACAACTTCTGGAGGCAAGTTGTTCCACTTTTAGGAAGTTTCTCCTTAATTCCAGGTTGCTTCTCTCCTTGATTGTTTTCCACCGTTTCTTTCTTGCTTTCTGGTGCTTTGGAAAATAAGTTGACCTCCCTCTTCTTTGTGGCAGCCCCTCAAATATTGGAATACTTACACCTAGTCCTTCTTTTCAAAGTGACTGTTTCTCACACTTATAACCATTGCAGCATCCCCCTGATCACATAACCAAATTTCAGACACTTGGCAACTGACTCGTATTCATGACAGTTACAGTGTCCTGGAATCATGTGGTCCCCTTTTGCAACTTTCTGACAAACGAAGTCAATGCAGAAGCCAGATTCACTTAACAACCATGTTACTAACTTAAGAACTGCAGTGATTTGCTTAACAACCATGGCAAGTAAAATCGTAAAATGGGGCGAAACTCACTTAACAAATGTCTCGCTTAGCAACGGAAATTTTGGGCTCAGTTGAGGTTGTAAGTGTAGTGTTTCTCAACCTTGACAATTTTAAGATATGTGGACTTCAGTTCCCGGAATATTTGCCTCTTCACCACTCATGCATTCATAAGTGGCAACCATAGTACACAACTCCTGAATGAAACCTCTCTCAAGGGATATCTTGAATATTATTTTGCTGACAATTGCTCAAAGATCGGATCTGTGGATTGTGGTTATTTGGAAACACATCATCCTGCCTTTCCACCCCCACCCCCGCCAAATTAGCACGGCATCTTGGAGGGTCCTCCCCAAGGATCATGCAGCTGGCTTCAGCAGCTGTCTGGTGCCTCTCTTGGTGAGGACGTCAGCTCGGAATAATGTAGTCAAGTAATCCTTGCCTCCACCTCCAAGGCCTGACCTTAAATGGAGCAGAAAGACTTGGGGAAAAGATTGACTCAAACTGGCTGCCTGGTTCTCGTTATTTAAAAGTTTAACCCAGCACGAATTAACAGAAAAACAGAAAAACAGAATTGGAAGGGACCTTGGAGGTCTTCTAATCCAACCTGCTGCTCAGGGAGGAAACCCTATACCATTTCAGACAAATGGATGCACAATCTCTTTTTAAAAGCCTCCAGTGTTGGAGCACCCACAACTTCTGGAGGGAAGCTGTTCCACTGATTAATTGTTCTAAGTTCTATCAGCAAATTTCTCCTTAGTTCTAGGTTGCTTCTCTCCTTGATTAGTTTCCATCCATTGTTTTTTGTCCTGCATTCAGGTGCTTTGGAAAATAGGTTGACCCCCTCTTCTCTGTGGCAGCCCCTCAAATATTGGAAGGCTTGTGTCATGTCACCCTGGTCCTTCTCTTCATTAGACTAGACATACCCAATTCCAGCCACCGTTCTTCATATGTTTTAGCCTCCAGTCCCCTGATCCTCTTTGTTGCTCTTCTCTGCACTTTTTCTAGAGTCTCAACATCTTTTTTATATTGTGGTGACCAACACTGGATGCAGTATTCCAAGTGTGGTCTTACCAAGACATTATAAAGTGGTATCAACACTTCACACGATTTTGATTCTATCCCTCTGTTAATGCAGTCTAGGACTAGAATTCATAGATATTCCTAGATAGGTAGATGAAGTAATTTTTTATTCCATTCCATTTCAGAAAACAATGTGAAGCTCCCCAAATATTGTTTTCTGAAGTTATTGGAACTAAAAATTTAAGCCTTGGTGTCCTCAAGATGTGCTAGAGTAATACCTATGCTGTCCAGCCTTTATGTGAATTATGGACTTTGTGATCCAACAAACTAGGCGAGTACCAATTTGACCTCACCCTACAGCCTAATTCTAACTTTTGATCTGACAGAAAGAGAAATTGTTCAGAGACATTGGGAATCATCTTATCAACAACATTGCATTTACATATCATTTTAATTTAATCAAATATAGGTGTTATCTGTTTTTGTTACTTATTGGACTTTGGCTTCTGCTTTCAGTGTTGGGCAGGAGGTGGACAGACCCAGCCACTAAATGGCTAGAAGGCTGAAGGCAATTTCAGCAACTTGGAAAGGGGTGTGTGAGATGGAAGAATTTGTTCCCACCCACCCACCCACCCCATCTTGGATCTGATAAAAATTACCTCCAAAGTTTGTATTTTATGACAAACCACTACAGGTAGTCCTCGAATTATAACCAAAATTAAGCCCAAAATTTATGTTGCTAAGGGGAGACAGTTATTCAGTGAGTTTTGCCCCATTTTACGACTTTTCTTGCCACAGTTGTTAAGTGAATCATTAAACCTGGTTGTTAAGTGAATCTGGCTTCCCCATTGACTTTACTCATCAGAAGGTGGCAAAAAGCGATCACATGACCTGAGACTGCAACCGTCACAAATATGAGTCAGTTGCCAAGTGTCTGAATTTTGATCACGTGACCGTGGGGATGCTGCAATGGTCATAATTGTGGAAAATGGTCATCGGTTGCTTTTTTTCAGCGCTGTTGTAACTTTGAACGGTCACTAAATGAACTGTTGTAAGTCGAGGACTCCCTGTATTTGGGCCAACGGGAGCTGTCCTTAAAACGCAAGTAGCGTTTCGGGGAAGCATTCTTTATGCTTGATGGTTTGCATAGGACAGAGTGTTTATCCTCTTTCGTTTTTCCTGTGACAAAAGTGTATGAATATTAACTGCATGATACAATCAAGAGCATACCTGCTTTTTGCCAAACTCTCCAGAACTTTTTATTTAGGTCAGCTTTCCAAACTGGCTAAATAAATATGCTTTGCAACGTAAAATAAAATAGAAAAGAGGAAAATATACAGCTCAGCGTTAAAACAAAATGGGGGTTTAATCACTACGTGCATAGGAAGTCCTCAACTTATGACCACAATTGGGTTCAGATTTTCAGTTGCTAAGTAAGGCAGTTGTGCCTTACAACCTCCTTTGCCATGGTTTTCAAGAAAATCCCTGCAGATTAAGTGAATCATGCAGCTGCTAAACAAATCCAACCTCCCCCATTGAGTTTGCTTGTCAGAAGTGAGCTGGGAAAGGTTGCAGATGACGGCCACAGGACGCCAGGATGCTGCAGCTATTGTAAATGCAGGCATGTTGCCAAATGCTCAAATGTGATCATGTGATTGTGCAGATGCTGTGATGGCCATAAGTGTGAGGGCCACAAAGAAGAGCAACTGAGATGATTAAAGGCCTAAAGACTAAAACGTATGAAGAACAGTTGCAGGATTTGGGTTTGGCTAGCCCAGTGAAAAGGATCAGGGGTGACATGACAGCAGGATTCCAGTATTTGAGGGGCTGCCACAAAGAAGAGGGGATCAATTTATTTTCCAAAGCACCAGAAAACTAGAAGAGAAGCAACGGATGGAAACTAATCAAGGAAAGAAGCAGCCTAGAACTAAGGAGAAACTTCCTAACAATGAGGACAATTAACCAGTGGAACAGCTTGCCTCCAGAAGCTGTGGGTGCTCCATCACTGGAGGTTTTCAAGAAGAGATTGGATAGCCATTTGTCTGAAATGGTATACTATAGGGTCTCCTGCTTAAGCAGGGGTTGGACTAGAGGACCTCCAAGGTCCCTTCCAGCTCTATTCTGATTGATTGGACTGGCCATCACTGTTTTTAGTGCCATTGTAACAGTCACTAAATGAATGGTTGTAAGTCAAGGTCTACCTATATACCTTCTATTTCTACATCGGAATGGCATCCTTTAGTTCTATTTCAGATTCTGTTATTCCACTGAGAATTGGGAAGAGAGGAGAGGAGAAAGAGAAGAGAAGAGAAGAGAAGAGAAGAGAAGAGAAGAGAGAAGAGAAGAGAAGAGAAGAGAAGAGAAGAGAAGAGAAGAGAAGAGAAGAGAAGAGAAGAGAAGAGAAGAGAAGGAATGGACTGAAATAAGAAAAGAGAAAAGAGAGAAATCTTATATAATAGGAAGGGGTGCAGCTGGAAAAAAGATAAACCAGAGGTTATGCTTAATCCATCTGCCAGCTTTCTATTGGCACCAATCAAAGATTGCAATCCTGGAGGGACATTAAGATGACTTTTTAAAAATATTTTTATTTGATTTCTCATTTAGCTTTTCACCACACTTTTTTCTTTTTAATTTTTGTAGCAAAATGCAAAACTCTCAAAAGTCCTGTGGTATCTCAAAAAGACGTTACCTGAAAAAAGGTAATTTTTTTAGGACAAATTGAACGTGAAACAAGCAGCTGAAATTTATTGAACGCTGCTTCTCGGAGACTCAAAACAAGCTGGATATGTTGTAATCACCTTATTACAGTATGCTTTAAAACAGCTTTCTTCCATTGCAAGGATGCCTGTGGTCACATCTGTCGGATGTGTTTCTCTATATTTCACATTTCTTTCATCGCCCCACTTAATCTTCCTTCCAAAAACAACTTTTTTAAAAAAAAATATCTTTAAAAGAGCAGGAAATCTTTTCATAGCACATTAAGATTTGGGCAATTTACTTACTATATATTTATTTATGAATTATGAATTTTAAAGCATTTTTTTTTTTTACACCGGCCTTCCACCTTCTACTAATTATTCTCTCCTTTTTCCTTTTCTCTGTCAATTAGCACAGAAAATACATAAAACTCTTTTCCAGGATTTTATTACACACAGCTAATCATATTCAAATAAAATGCCTCCAGAGGCTTGATGGTTGTTCTCCCCCCCCCCCGTTTTTTCCCAGTTCCAATTTTGGTTTTCCTCCAATTCTCATTCTTCTTTATCTGTGCCTCAGGTTTTTATTTTTGTCAACCTTTCTTTACTTTTTTTATTTTTCCAAAACTTTAAAGCTTCTTCATCAGACTAAAAATGTTAATTTCTACACTGGATTTCCTAAGCATTTAGTTGGTGAATTTGCTCAGTCTACTTGCAAGCAATTCCCTGTAACATTGCTATTTCTGCATCCTTTTAGTATTCTATGTTTCTTCCAAGAGCTTAAGGGGTCATTGAGCACTTACACCTTCTTCAAAAACCACGGTGATGTACAATGAGCCCAGAAATTGATAGGTCTCAAATTATCCACTGCAAGTCCATAGCTTAAGGTGAGTGTCAGACCTGCCTCATCGTGAACCTTTAACAAGAGTGATCCGTCATTCCATTTGTTGAGAAAGGTATCGTTTCCTAAAGGTCAAGTGAAATACAGTAGAGCAAAGCCAGAACTGAAAAGCGGGCGCTAAAATCCCCAAGCGTAACTTTCCCTCCCTTGGGTGCATCCCCCTGCCTGACCCCATTGTCTAAGAGATTGTTTCTGGAAAGGATGCTTCATGGGTGGGTTGGAGTGCAGCTGACCTGCATCTCCGCAGATACAGTGAACTCTTCATTACTTCATTGCAACAAAAGTAAAAAAAAAATAACCAAAAAAAAAAAAGCTTCTTTCAACATTTAAAACAACAAGAAAAAAGTCAAGGAAACAATTGGTCCATTAGTGGGAGAGTCTCAGGGGTTGCCACAAAGAAGAGGGAGTCAAGCTATTCTCCAAAGCACCAGAAAGCAAGACAAGAAGCAACGGATGGAAAGTAATCAAGGAGAGAAGCAACCTGGAACTAAGGAGAAACTTCCTGACAGTGAGAACAATTAACCAGTGGAACAACCTGCCTCCAGAAGTTGTGGGTGTTCCAACACTGGAAGTTTTTAAGAAGAGACTGGACAGCCATTTGTCTGAAGTGGTATGGGGTTTCCTGCCTGAGCAGGGGGTTGGACTAGAAGACCTCCAATGTCCCTTCCAACTCTGCTATTCTATTCTATTCTATTCTATTCTATTCTATTCTATTCTATTCTATTCTATTCTATTCTATTCTATTCCTGAATCCTCCCCCCTCCCCAGAGTTCATGGCAGACTGGCACCAAACGATAACAGTCGTTAAATGAACTGTAGTAAATTGAGGACTGCCCGTATTAAATCAATGATTAATCCCCAGCCCTATTGCTTATGGACACCCCTACTGCACATGCAAGTTGAGAATGTCAGCTAAATAAATTATCAGACCTTTAAAATACACTGACAAACCAGAAGAAATCAATAGAGGTTTGATTTTTTTTTTCTTCCTTCATCTTTTTGCAGCCTAATTCTGCAACATGTGGCTGAAGTCTTTGGCACAGCATGGCGAGACTTGAAGTCTAAAATGCCCCAGAGGGTGCCGGATTAGGGAAAGTCGGCCGAAGGGCTCCATGAGCAAAATCAATTGAAGTGTTTTGCAAACATGTCCTGATAATGTACTTGCCAGTGGCTGAACTGGGGCACTCCCTTGATGCTTCTTCTTAAGAGAGGCTTAGTCCTTATCAAACATTTACCTCCTTGGCTATCTGGAACCATCCATCACTCCAGCGTGGGATGAATAAGGATTGGCGCTGAGCCATCTTGAGTCTAATTAATCTCTCAGGCCATTAAAAGCAGTAGGAATATAACTGGATGTGAGCTTTCTGGCTTGAAGGAGAAAAGATGCCTTTGGCTGAAGCTGTGAGCATGTGGCAAAACATGGCTTTGTCCATGAGTCCTTAACAAGCCAGGGGAACAAAACTCCCAGTCCCAGTTTGTCAGCCAGCAGGACCTCCCGTTATTGCCCCACAGTAGGAATTATGATGACAGAGGAAGGAAGGAAGGAAGGAAGGAAGTTCCAGGGAAAATAGATACATTTAAAGAATGCTTCAAAGAAATGTCAGAAAATCCTTTAAAAAAAAATAGCTTGAGTCTTTTGTTCCAGCCGAAGTTGAAAAAAAATACACACCAATGGATTCTGAGCATTTATGTCTTAATTTCTGCAAGATGCTTCAAGAATTCAGCAAGAGTCAACTACTTCAAAACCTATATAGTTCCTTCCTTAACCATTTACTTAACTCTTGTGGGAAGTCAGCCCCTCAGAGAAGGAAATATTAAAAGGGCAGGAAAAATATATTTCTTCAGGATCTTGAAGAGGCAAGAAAGCATGCCCAGTTTTCTTAATAGCCCCAAGTCTGCCTCCCCCAAGCAGAAACCAGCTCTGTAGAAATGCAGATGCAGACCATTCAGGAAAGTTGGAGCTAGAAGATTAAGAAGACAAAGACCTAAAATCTGCATACCTCACCCAAACTCTAAGCGTCATTAGCCCAGCCCCAGGGAAGCAGGATATGACCTTTGGGACATAATAGGATTAAACCACAGATACCAAGGCCCAGAAAAGCACACTCAGACTCAGGTCAAAGTTCATGCCACAGGAACAGGAAACAACTCAAAACAAAAGGCTTCAGAGGCTATAAAAACCCACTCCCTCTCTTTTCTGCCAGCCATCTTCCTGTCTGGTTCTCCTCTCCAATAAACTACAACCTTCTTCCCAAAGCAATTGCCATGTTTATTCCCAGCTTGGATGAACCACAATGAAGATCTTTCTTCCAACACTCTCTTGTGGAACTCATGAAATGTTGAAACCCTTGCCCTGAAGACAGTCCTCTTAACAAAATACAATTGCAAAGTTCACAGAACGTAGGTTGGATGACCCAACCCGCTTGATGCTAAGACCGTGTCCTGATGCCCACAGTGCACAGTTTAATTCAGATTCACTATGGCATAGTGTTTAAGCTGTGAGACCTGGTTGTGCTTCCCTCTCAATCATGCCATGTCATCCTGTCTCAGCCCAAGAACCTCACTATGTGATGATGTCAGTGATGGACTAGGAGTAGGGAGACTCAGGTACTGTCCCCCTCCAGCCAAGAACAGTAACAGTATAACAGAGTTGGGAGGGACCTTTGAGGTCTTCTAGTCCAACTCCCTACTCAAACAGGAGACCCTATACCATTCCAGACAAGTGACTGTCAAGTCTCTTCTTAAAAAGCTCCAGTGTTGGAACACCCACAACTTCTGGAGGCAAGCCGTTCCACTGATTAATTGTTATCACTGTCAGCAAGTTTCTCCTTAGTTCTAGGTTGCTTCTATCCTTGATTAGTTTCCATCTGATGCTTCTTGTCCTGCCTTCAGGCGCTTTGGAAAACAGGTTGACCCCTCACTGAAGCAGCTCACTGACATCCACTAGACTAGTTCCTTATTCCAGCCTAATCTTCCTTATAGGATTGTCATGGGGATAAGAAGAAAGGGTGAACCACTTAATATCAATTAATCAGTCAACTAATAAATGCCATGTTGTTAATAATCTTTTTCTGAGTTTGTCAGCAGCCATGTTCAGGCCTCCAATCTCTGCTTCCACACTTCTTGTCTAGTAAAGCAGAGTTGCACAACTTGAAATGCAGAGTGCAACTTATCTTGGGGAATCGTTGCTCTTTTACAAAAACTTTAAGCTCTGGACCAAAATTGCCCTTTTACACAACAGCAATTTCTTTCACTCCCCTCTCACTAAGCTTACTTTTTTCCCCATTGTTCCTCTTATCTGGAAGCTTTCGGTCTGTCCTTTGGATACTTGTTGGGGAGAGGATAAGCTTAGTTTAATCCTGCAAAAGGGCTGAAAAAGCTAGGTAGACATTTCCTCCTTAGCTGCACTTCTGATTTGCTAAAGCAACCTTTCTCATCCACACAATCTGAAGTTGTCATGGTCATACTTTGCAAAGGTAACATTGGAAGAAGTACCGTTTGAGGCAACCCACTATTTGATGGTAGCTTGGCATTGACACTTTGCTCCTTTTCTGCTACCGGTAGCACAGTGGTTAGAATGCAGTATTGCAGGCTGACTCTGCCCACAGCCCAGAGTTCGATCTTGACAGGCTCAGCCTTCCATCCTTGTTACTGGCAAATTCTCAGCAGGGCATTGGGGGAAGGGGGAGCGGATGTTTGAAACTCAACAGAAGGTCCGTAGGGACTTCTAATGGTCAAGGGTAAGGGGTGGTGCTAGGGGTTATATTTCACCTTGTCACATCTGCAGCAGAGGTCGATCTAATAAAGGAGAATATTTGTAGCTCAGGGTTGAAATGAGAGGTCCTTGGTGCTCATCTCTGAGCTTGGTTATTTTCTTGCAGACATTTCATTACCCAACTAGCTAACATCATCAGGGCTAGTGCCAGCATCGATGATGTTACCTAGTTTGGGTAACGAAATGTCTGCAAGAAAACAACCAAGTTCAGAGAGAACCAAGGACCCCTCAGAAGAAGATCTGTTCCCAGAAAGCAAGTGGCTGCAACCTCTGGACCCAGATTGTTGGGGACAATATGCTGACTCTGCAAATTGCATAGAGATACTGTAAGCCAAGGAAAGTTGCAACATTAGGGCTATAGAGCGATATATAAGTCTAAGTGCTATTGCTATCTACTTCTCTCCCTCCCTCCCTCTCTCCTTCCCTCTCCCTCTCTCTCTCTCTTTTCCCCCACCCCCCAGCCTGGATTTCAATCCTGATTGGCTCAAGGTTGACCCAGCCTTCCATCTTTCTGAGGTCGGTGTACTGAGAACCCAGATTATTGGGGGCAAATATGCTGACATTTGTAAATAACTGAGAATATATTGTGAAGCACTATGGCAGTGATGGCGAACCTTTTAGAGACCGAGTGCCCAAACTGCAACCCAAAACCCATGTATGCATCGTCGGGTGCCGGGTGGGTGTGGCCATTGGCTGGGTGTGGCCAATTGGGTGGGTGTGGTCCATTGGGTGGGCGTGGCTGCGGTGGTAATGGCAGACTGAGTGGGACTAAAAAGTTCAATCAATCAATTCCAACTTTGCAAGATCTTTTTTTTTTCCGCAAGAGGTTGAAATTGACTGATCGACTGAACCTTTTTTTTTTTTTTTGCCCATGGCGGCGGAGACCTAAAGCGAAAAAGTTTTATAAAACCCAGCTGAAGGCCTAGGACTGGGGCGACGGTGCGCATGCCCACAGAGAGGGCTCTGAGTGCCGCCTCTGGCACCCGTGCCATAGGTTCGCCACCACTGCCCTATGGAGTGGGATTTAAGTCTAAGTGCTGTTGCTGTTGCTATTGCTACACACTTGCAGGCACCATTTTGAGTTTTTTTCTCCCTCCCTCTGCAGATTCCCCCCGTTTTATGCTTTGCGAGATTTAATTCATGGTGGGCAATACTTTTGTGGCTGCTCTGTGGGTTGTAATAGAATGCCATCAACATGACTATCACTTTCACCCTGATTTTAGACCGTTGGGATAATATTAGTGGTTTTAAGGAGTGAACTGATTGCCCCATCCCACTGGAAGACTCAAGGCCTCCCTTTCGGCCCCTTGTTAGCCCTGATTCTAGAGCTAACCCTTTGCATCTGCTCACGGGGACTTTCCTATTTATCAATATCATATTTGGGGGCTTGAATATCAGAAATGAACGCGGATCTGTTTTGGAGACCAAGGCTTCCAAGCTAGAGCTATCTGATCTACAAAGCTAACCATTTTTTTTTTTTTAGCAATTCTTCAGGACAAAATCAAATCAAATATCTTTATGACAGTCTTGACTAGCCTTTACAATAAAAGAGGGCAATAAAAAAGAGAATCAGAATAGAGCTGGAAGGGACCTTGGAGATCTTCTAGTCCAACCCCCTGATCAAGCAGGAGATCCTATACCATTTCAGACAGATGGCTGTCCAGTCTCGTCTTAAAAACCTCCAGTGATGGAGTGCCCACAACTTCTGGTGGCAAGCTGTTCCACTGGTTAATTGTCCTTGCTGTTAGGAAGTTTCTCCTTAGTTCTAGACTGCTTCTCTCCCTGTTTGGTTTCCACCCATTGTTTCTTGTCTTGCCTTCTAGTGCTTTGGAAAATAAGCTGACCCCCCTCTTCTTTGTGGCAGCCCCTCAAATACTGGAATACTGCTAGCATGTCCCCCTAGTCCTTCTTTTCTCTAGACCAGCCAACCCCAAATAAATAGTTTAACGCAACGATTTATTATTGAGGAAGGGGGAAAATAATAAGAGGACAATAAAACAACACCTCTAATTAAAAGTTTTGTGCCGTTGTATAACTTGGTGAAGATATTTGGCCACCTGATGTGTGAGTGCAGAGTTAAAAAATAAATCAACATAAAATTTATCTGTATGGCCCTCCTGTTTGGAAAAGATCGGGGAGATCAGGGAACAGAACAAAACCTCCTTTCTCCACTGATAAGCAAATCCAAATTGCTTCTTCCTCATTGGTTGGAAACCAAGAAAGAAAGAAAAAAAACAAGCGAGTGTCATCCATGCAGTTTTCACAAGCAACGTCTCTCCCAGGGTACAAACACCCCCCCCATCTCCCCCCCCCCCCCCCCGGTGCCTAGTCTTTGTCTCCCTGGTTCTTCTGCGATCTTCCCAGGTTGTCCGGCTCCTTGTTTTGGAGACACAAGACCCTTGCGGCTGTCCTCGGAGAGGCTAAACACCAGCCTCAGCCATCTCAGAGAAGCCTTCTATTTCCCACCCTCCGCCCAGGGGACTGAACCAAATCAGCGAGGCAGACTCTTTCTGGAGTCTGAGGTTAGGAAGGCAACTTGCTTAATTATCAGTGTGCAAAATGGAAAGATTACATGCTGGATGAGTTGGCAACGAGACATGCAGTCTGAAAGAAATTAAGTTGCAGCATGAGGACTTTCTTGGGCAAGTTCCCTTCCCTTCCCTTCCCTTCCCTCCCTCCCTTCCTCCCTCCCTTCCTTCCTTGTCCTTCCTTCCTTCCTTCCTTCCTCCCTCCCTTCCTTCCTTGTCTTTCCTTCCTTCCTTCCTTGTCTTTCCTTCCTTCCTTCCTTCCTTCCTTCTTTCCTTCCTTCCTCTTTTCTTCCCTCCCTCCCTCCCTCCCTCCCTCCCTTCCTTGTCTTTCCTTGCTTCCTTCCTTGTCTTTCCTTCCTTCCTTCCTTCCTCTTTTCTTCCCTCCCTCCCTCCCTCCTCCCTCTCCTTCCTTTCTGTCTTTCCTTCTTCCTTCCCCTTGTCTGTCCCTTCCTTCCTTCCTTGTCTTCCTCCTTCCTTCCTTCCTTCTTTCTTCCTTCCTTCCTCTTTTCTTCTCCTCCCTCCCTCCCTCCCTTCCTTCCTTCCTTGTCTTTCCTTCCTTCCTTCCTTCCTTCTTTCCTTCCTTCCTCTTTTCTTCCCTCCCTCCCTCCCTCCCTCCCTCCCTTCCTTGTCTTTCCTTGCTTCCTTCCTTGTCTTTCCTTCCTTCCTTCCTTCCTCTTTTCTTCCCTCCCTCCCTTCTTCCTCTTTCCCTCTCCTTCTTTCTTGTCCTCCCTCCCACCCTCCCTCCAGATTTTAAGTCTTCATGTCCATCCCTAGTCTTGGAAAACCCAATTTTCCAAAAAAAAAATAATAATGGTGTTTTTCAGCAGATGGCCAAGGATTTAATGGGTACATATACATATATATTTGTTTCCACAGATTTCAGCAAGTTCAAGGATCGCTCCCCCCCCCCTCCTCGCAATAACTGACAGCCAAACCCACCACAACAGCTTGATCAGTCAGATGGAAGGGACGAGTCAGGAGAAGCATTGCCCTCCCTGTTCCTTTTGCCAAATTATTTGTTGTCATTAGAATAAATTAGGTATCGAGTTCTGAAAACAATGGGGTGGTGACAGAAAGCTGGAACGGGAGAGCCTTCCTTGGAGGTGAAGAGGCTGCCTTTCCTGGATCCTGCTGGGATGGCGTGAGAAGACTTCTTATCTGGTTGGTGGCGTGGAAGTCTGCAGTCCATCTGCCCAGCCAGGCTGTTAGGAAGCTAACGCCAATGAGTAAAGCTCTGACGTCGGATAGAGTAGAGAAGGAGAGGCAGGCAGAGAACCAGGCATCCTGAGAAAAGCTCCCAGGGGAGGCTGGTGTGGCAGGAGTTGGTACATTCCAACACCTCTCTGCCTTGCACTGACTGAGGAAGTTGCCCGGATGGACAGTGAAACGTCTTGAAACTAAAAAATTGGTCCAGTTCAATGATTCAACCATCAGACAACTTCAGACAACCTCCAGACTCCCGCTGGGGTTGGTCGTTTTCATACAGCTTTTAGGAAGTGAGAAACAGCTGGGTGTAGCCTTGGCTGAGCTCAACAGGAAGATAAATAGGGACAGACCAGTTAGCATCCAGATGAGAGACCACCAGAATATAGAAAATCCTTGCCGAAGAGAAAGAGAAAGATTTTATTTTTGTCCAGGACTAGCGAATAGCAAGATCAAGTAGAGCAAATTACAAGAAAGCACCCACAATAGAAGACAATGATAAACTGCTTCTGTGTCGCTTCCAAGAAAACTAAATGGGCTTGCCTATGAACTCATCAGATGTGGAGTGAACTAGGGGAACCAGGAACCCTGAAATACTCAAGGGTGGAGGAGAGAAGTTGGTGGGGATCATCTGCATCATGAAAGAGGGAGGATAGCGGACCTTACTTTATAAAGCCTTAGTAAGGCCTCTCTTAGAATACCGCACCCAGTTTTGGTCACCATATTATAAAAAAGATGTTGAGACTCTGGAAAGAGTGCATGATGATGAAAGATCATGAAAGATGATAAAGGGGCCTGGAGGCTAAAACACATGAAAAAAGGTTGCAGGAATTGAGTATGTCTACTCTAGTGAAAAGAAGGACGAGGGGTGACATGATAGCAGTCTTCCAATATTTGAGGGGCTGCCACAAAGAAGAGAGTGGTCAACCTATTCTGTAAAGCAGGGCTTTTCAACCAGTGGTACGGGTACCACCTGTGGTACATTGGCACCTGGCAGGTGGTACGCGACCATACTAGAAAAGTGGTAGCGGGGGAGGGGAATGTGCTGAACCGGTGGCAGCACTGCACAAGCCTGAGCGAGAGATGGCTGGAGCTGCAGGGCTGTCAGGGCTCAGCAGAAGCGCCAGGATCAGTGCTTCTTCGGGGCTGTCGGGGCTCAGTGGAAGCACCAGGATCAGCGCCAGGCTCCAGCTGGAGCCCGGCGCTGATCCTGGCACTTCTGCTAAGCCCAGAAGAAGCGCCGATTAGCTGGAATGTTGCAGCATCTCCTCGGTCTTGTGATTTACATTCAGATGCTTGGCAACTGATTCATATTTATGACGGTCACAGTGTCCCAGGGTCATGTGAAGTGACCAAAACCTGCTGCAACCACCCAGCAGACGGGGGGAATAAAAACCAAACACCCCCCCCCACCCCACCCCCGCTGCCAATCCTCAACAGAAATGCTCACAACAATGAAAACCTTGGACAGGAGGAAGAGCGCCGCCGGGTGGGCAGGCAGGTGTCTTGCTCGGCTGTGGCTTGGGGGGCACTTTTTCAGTGCCATTGTAACTTCGAACAGTCACTAAGCAAACTGTTGTAAGTCGAGGACTACCAGTACTTTATCACTTTTTTCCTTTTTTGGTCATCCAAGTTTTTGACACCTTGCTAGGCGACTGGTGGTACTCGGATGTTGCCATATCCTAAAAGTGGTACAATGGGTGAAAAGGTTGAAAAGCCCTGCTGTAAAGCACCAGAAGGCAAGACAAGAAGTAACAGGGAGGCTCATCAAAGAGTGATTGAACCTAGAATGAAGGAGAAATTTCCTGACCGTGAGAACAATAAGTGGAACGATTTACCTCCACAAATTGTGGATGTTTTTAAGAAGAGATTGGACAGCCATTTATGCAGAATGCTATAGAATCTCCTGCTTGGTCGGGGGTTGCACTAGAACAGTGGTCCCCAAATGTGGCAGCTTGGAGGCTCAGCAAGAAGGAGAGTGGCAGGCTGGCACGCACGTTTGGATGCAGCTCGACCTCCGTGAGCGGCAAGCTGGTGCATACCCGCACCTGCGCACAACTCAACTTGCGCAAGTTGAGCTGCGTGTGCACTGCAGGATCCCCTTTATTGCCAAAAATCCCTCTGGGCCACCAATTGCATTTTACCAAATAAAAATAAGTTAGCTACAGCCCAGTACTTTTATGTGGGTGTGTCTATGGGCATATGTGTAACAAAGCACACTTTTTAGCACATTCTTGTTTTTACATCCTTTTATCTAAGTCTTGATGTGGCTGGTGCATCCCGTATCCAACATCTTTCTTTTTTTCCACCCTGCAGACTCCAGAACAAAGTCACATGGACCAGCAATTCTTAATTATCAATCCAGGGGAATAAACGCTCTCTGATGATTTTCTGAAGAGCCATTTTGGGGTCGTGGTTAAGGCATCAGGCTAGAAACCAGGAGATTGTGAGTTCTGCTTCCACCTTAGGCACAAAGCTGGCTTGGTGACCTTTGGCCAGTCACTTTCTCTCAGCCCTAGGAAAGAGGCAATGGCAAAGCACTTCTGAGAAACCTTGCAGAGATTAGTCCAGACTCCAGGCAGTCTCCAAGAATTGGCCATGATTCAATAAAAGGAAAAAAAATGTTCTTCTAGCGGCAGGGATAGGCAACCTTGGCTCTTTTATGACTCGTGGACTTCAACTCCCAGAATTCCTGAGCCAGCATGGCTCAGCTTGGAAACCTCTCCCTTTTCCCTCAGCATGGCTGGCTCAGGAATTCTGGGAGTTGAAGTCCACCAGTCATAAAAGAGCCAAGGTTGCCTACCCCTGGGCTAGACAGTCACTTGTCTGAGATGGTATAGGTCAGGAGTAGGCAACCTTGGCTCTTTTATGACTCGTGGACTTCAACTCCCAGAATTCCTGAGCCAGCATGGCTTAGCTTGGAAACCTCTCCCTTTTCCCTCAGCATGGCTGGCTCAGGAATTCTGGGAGTTGAAGTCCACGAGTCATAAAGCGGCCTAGGCCTAAGGCCAGAGGTAGGCAACCTTGGCTCTTTTATGACTCGTGGACTTCAACTCCCAGAATTCCTGAGCCAGCACGGCTCAGCTTGGAAACCTCTCCCTTTTCCCTCAGCATGGCTGGCTCAGGAATTCTGGGAGTTGAAGTCCACAAGTCATAAAGCGGCCTAGGCCAGAGGTAGGCAACCTTGGCTCTTTTATGACTCGTGGACTGCAACTCCCAGAATTCCTGAGCCAGCATGGCTCAGCTTGGAAACCTCTCCCTTTCCCCTCAGCATGGCTGGCTCAGGAATTCTGGGAGTTGAAGTCCACGAGTCATAAAAGAGCCAAGGTTGCCTAACCCTGTTCTAGCCAGTTCCTCAAATCCTAGGAACCCTGTTGCAGGGAGGAGGGTCAAGCAGGTCAAGATGTTGTCCACCACTGTGCAATCAAAGCTCCACCCCCTACATAAAAAAGAGCAGGGTTTTGACTGCACAGTCCTCATCTTGACTTTCCCAGTTTGTTTTTCCTTCTGCGTATCCTGGGGAAAAGAGGATCCAACTCAAGATAAGCAATGCAGTTGAGTTGCCATGTTCCCAAGTCACTTTGATAAAATCCTAGCTGGCGCCGGTCATGCTACCCTTGGTAAAAGGTGCCCACTGTTCGAAATGCTGTCAGAAAACTTCCCCTAACAGTCCTTTGGAACTGAGAATTTTCTCCAAAACCAAGGCAAGAGAGGGCAGGATCTACTTAGAATGAAGAAGAGAGACTCGTCAGGAAATTGAGTGCAAATTGAGGGATGTTGAAATTGGAAATATGCAGATTTTATTCAGGTTGTAATCTTTGCCTTTTGGAGGAGTTTGAGTAGACACCTATCTGGAGGCCTTCTGCAGTCCTGGAAGACTTGAGGTTGCTTTAGAAGAGTGCCTGGTGATCATGCTTGTGTTTCCTTACAGTCTACTGATGGTGAGAGCTGTAGACCTACACATCTGGTGAAGGGAAGAGCTGGTGTTGGATTAAGAAAAATCACACTTGGAACACAACTGAGGTCTGAAGAAAATTCCAGTGCTGGGACCAAGAGGTGGGAAACAGCTATAAACTGCACAAAATTGAATCAGGTATTGCAGCCATTCCACTTTTCCAATCATGGGAACTAGAGTGTGACAGAAGATGCTGGACCGGCCCTTTTCTTTCAAGAAAGAAAGAAAGAAAGAAAGAAAGAAAGAAAGAAAGAAAGAAAGAAAGAAAGAAAGAAAGAAAGAAAGAAAGAAAGAAAGAAAGAAAAACAAAGAAAGGGAGGAAGGAAGGAAGGAAGGAAGGAAGGAAGGAAGGAAGGAAGGAAGGAAGAGAAAAAAAGAAAGAAAGAAAGAAGAGAGAGAGAAAGAGAAAAAAGAAAAAGAAAGAAAAAGAAAGAAAAAAGAAAAAAGAAAGAGAAACAAAGAAAGAAAGAAGAGAGAAAGAAAGAAGAGAAAGAAAGAAAGAAAGAAAGAAAGAAAGAAAAAGAAAGAAAGAAAGAAAGAAAGAAAGAAAGAAAGAAAGAAAGAAAGAAAGAAAGAAAGAAAGAAAGAAAGAAAGAAAGAAAGAAAGAAAAAGAAATTCAACCGCATTGGAATTAAACTTGATCTCTCAGGGGAAGTCCAGAATACTGCCAAATGAGGATTTTTTAAAAAACATTGCAATGTTTAATCTTGCTCAGTCAGCAGTTTTGAACATATTCCAGGAAAGCTTTTAAGCTTGATAAAGCCAAAAGCTTCAGCATTTTTGAGTGATACTCTAACTATGAATGACATGCACCAGTTGCACTGTCATTGGGCTTTCTAAAAGAGGTAATTAAATTCTTCCTAAGACTACAGATGAGGACGGAAATGAATAATAAAAAAACAGGTGAACTTTAAAACATGTACACAACCTTATGGTTAGGTTTTTTTTTTTAAAAAAAAAGCAAAACAAGAAAGCTAGCGAAAGGAATGTATTATTTAAGAGAGACAGTAACAACCTAAGAACCCCTGAATTAACCTTTGCTTTATATGATTGGAATCTCTCTCTCTCTCTCTCTCTCTCTCTCTCTCTCTCTCTCTCTCTCTCTCTCTCTCTCTCTCTCTCTCTCTCTCTCTCTCCTTCCTATCTATCTATCTATCTATCTATCTATCTATCTATCTATCTATCTATCTATCTATCTATCTATCTATCTATCTATCTATCTATCTATCTATCTATCTATCTATCTATCTATCTATCTATCTATCTCTGACTCTCTGCCTATCTATCTACCATGTAGCGTAGATAATTGTTTTTCTACACAGAAAACTCTTCATTTCCTGTGCTTATAAAACATTGTCAGAAAGAATTCACCCAATGCACTCAGATTATCCTTATTCAATGTGGCATTACAGGTGAGAGAGCCACGTATCCTAATGCCTTTTGACAGTCATCTTAATGTCATATCTAAAGCCGACACCCTCTTAACAGGAAAACGAAAATCAAGAACAACCATTCCCATGAGGGCATAGAATCCCTGTCCCTGTTTATATGCTTGACAGACTTGATTGACTGATTATGGACTATCAACCTGCAGTCAACTCTCAGTGACAACCTAGATAGATTTTCTCCAGAAGATCTGGCAACTTGATGCTCCAGGTCTCCTAATGGTGCACCCATTACCGTTGTACCTATCCACCGTGCCTGCAGATCATCCTCTTCTTTTCTTCTTTTCCTATCTTTCTCTGCATTAGAACTTTCTCCAAAGGGCTGCAGATGCCTTTCAATGTAACCCGGAGTAGTACACATATTTACTCCAAATACACTACCAAGGAGAAATAGATGATAGAGTCATAGGACTGGAAGGGACCAGTCCCTGCCCAAGGCAGGAGACCTTATACCATCCCAGTCAATTGGTTGACTGGGATGCTATAGTTGATGTCCAGTCTGTGTTTGAAAACCTCCAGTGATGGATGTCTATGGAGATTCTCAGTCATCCAGGTCACGGTTGTCCCAAAGGTGCTTTTTTTCAGGAGGCAACTGGACTTTCTTGTTTTTCTTTGAAGACATTTCGCTTCTCATCCAAGAAACTTCTTCAGCTCTGACTGGATGGTGGGGAATGGGAGGATTTATACTCCTTGCAGACCGCTGGTCATTTGCATTCTTTTTTAGAGTCGTTGAGGCCACTTGTGGGTTTATCTGTGTCCTCGGGGTCACCTGAGTAGTGCAAAGGGGTGTGGAGCCTTCTTGGCTGCAGGATGTTTTCTGCCCTGGGTCCCTTCACTGTTGAAGACAGGCGCAGGCTGTTGGGGATGACTCTTGTGTTGTCTGCATCTCAAACTGAAGCGCAAATGGTTCCTGTAGTCTGCAATGTTTTCTGGAAATCCGTTCATACTCTCTCTCCTTGATCAATGATTTCCAGAGAACATTGCAGACTACAGGAACCATTTGTGCTTCAGTCAGAGCTGAAGAAGCTTCTTGGATGAGAAGCAAAACGTCTTCAAAGAAAAATAAGAAAGTCCAGTTGTCTCCTGAAAAAGCACCTTTGGGACTCCAGTGATGGAACACCCCACAACTCCAGGAGGCAAGCTTTTCCATTGATTAATTGTTCTCACTGTCAGTAAATTCCTCCTTACTTCTGGATTGAATCTCTCTTTAACAAGCTTCCACCCATTATTTCTTGTCCTGCCCTCTGGTGCCCTAGAAAATCAATCAATTCCCTTTTCTTTGTGACAGTCCCTCGAGGACAGTTATCGTGTCCCCTTTGAGCATCATTCCTTGTGCAAGGATCTGCTTTGACCTTCAGAACCAGAGCAGTTGTCACATTACAGTACTGGGGATCCCTTTTGCTTTTGGCTAAGCACTGGGTCCTTATGTGGCGGGTGAGTAAAACAGGCCATTATGACTTGCCCGCTAAAGAAAACATAATTAAACATATCCCAGTTAGCAGGACATATGAAGGGAGCCCCAAATGGAATTGCGCGAGAAGATGGCTTTTCTTAAAGTTCTCTGTCAAAGAAAGTTGATGTGTACATTCTATATGTTTACAGCCAAATGCCAAGAGCCAAACCCTCGTGCTTGCTCTCGTTTTACATTCTCTTGCCTTGGAAGTCTTCCAGGATGATGGGATGATGGATCAGCAAATGAAAGCTTCCTGCTTGGGGCCAACAATGACAAGACAAAGGGCTCTGTGTTCCATTCTTTATCTACCCAGCGTCCTTATTGTTTGCCGCTGTCATTCTTTCAGTGTTACACACCAACAATATGCCAAAACATACAGCGATAAGATCGCATCTTTCGCGTTCATTTAAGGACTATCTGAAGTTACAGTGACACTGGGAAAAGTGACTTACAACTGGATATTGCACTTGCAACGGTTGCAGCATCCCTGTGGCTGAATGGTCCACAATTCGCTCACTTGGCCACCAGAGTGTATTTACAACGGTTGCAGTATTCCAGGGTCATGTGATTGCATTTGCAACCTTCCGACTTCCAACAAGCAAAGTTAATGGGGCAAACTGGATTTGCTTAATGACTACATGATTCACTGAACAACTGTAGTTGATTTGCTCGATAACTGTGGCAAGAAGAGGGTGTAAAATCGGGCTTGATTCACTTAATAACTGGAAATTCTGTTCCAAATCTGGTCATAAGTAGAGGACTACTTATCCAGAACAAATATATGAGTTCAGTGGAAGAGGAGGAGGAGGAGGAGGAGGAGGAGGAGGAGGAGGGAGGAGGAGGAGGAGGGAGGAGAAGAAGAAGAAGAAGAAGAAGAAGAAGAAGAAGAAGAAGAAGAAGAAGAAGAAGAAGAAGAAGAAGAAGAAGAACAAGAACAAGAAGAAGAAGAACAAGAAGAACAAGAAGAAGAAGAACAAGAAGAACAAGAAGAAGAAGAAGAAGAAATAGTAGTAGTAGTAATAGTAGTAGTAGTAGTAGTGAATTTCGTATCTCAGGATCCTAAAAATATTTACCTGCTCTTTACTTTGGGCCTGGAAATATACTGTATAAAGCAAGGTTTTGGTTTTGTTCAAATATTTATGCAAAACAGTATGGTTCACTTTCACTGACACACAGTGATTGAAGCACACCGTTATTTGATTTTTGCATTTCTCCTGATTTCACAGGAGAGTTCTTGGCTCAAGAAAAGACAAGGTTATATGTTCTTATATTCCACAAGACATTTAAAATGGCTTCTATTTCTAGTACTGCTGCTGTTTTGTTGTGGGTCACTGCTCTGCTGCTTTTAATTTATTTTGCACTGATTTGCATTAGAAATGCTCCAGAGTTTTATTTCTCTTACACTTTTACGAAAAACGACTTCACTTGTATTTCCAAGATACATAGATGAAATGAAATACAAATATTCAGTTGCCCCTGTAATCACAATTATTTCAAAGCTGATGTAAAAATGCGCACTGGAAAATAAATAATATATCAAAATGTGGATTTTAGGTCAAGATGTGAACAAAATGTGCATTTTGTGAAACAGTGGCTGTGTCACAACCTTCCTAACCAGGACAGATACTAGCTCAACATATGCTCTGATATAATAGGCAAAGCTTGATTAATATTGACCTTGGTTAGGCTTTCTGGCTAATAAACTTTAGTTAATTTATGTTTCAAGGTATTCTGCAAATTCAGAGAACAGGCTAATTAAATAACCAGATTAAAGAGATTTCATGAAAGACAGTGAGTACATTTCAAAGGCGTTTTTCATCAAGCTAAAATAAAACCGACATGCTGTATCAGAAATAGGATGAAATATACTTATAACTGAATACATGCAAAAATCTGTATGTAAACTGATCTCTGCAGGACTGGTATGTATATGTTACTGATTTCACTTGTTCCTATTTTGCTTTTAATATCTGAATCTGGTTCCAATAGTGAAAGACCAGGAGAGACTTTGATCAAAAGGAAAATGGAATTTACAGATAGGAAGACCCAGAAACTTCATATTAGAGAATTACAAATTTGGCCAAGACCACGTTTGGAATATTGCATCCAGTTCTGGTCTCCACAATGTAAAAAAGATGTTGAGACTCTGAAAAAGAGTGCAGAGAAGAGCAGCAAAGTTGATTAGGGGGTTGGAGGCTAAAATATATGAAGAACGGTTGCAGGAGTTGGGTATGTCTAGTCCAGGGGTCGGCAACCTGAAACACTGAAAGAGCCACTTGGACCCGTTTCCCTCACAAAAAAAAAACCTGGGAGCCGCATGCGCGCGCGCATGCGCACACGGAACAGGGGGCTTCATTAGAGTGGAGCCTAAGGTGAGACATGCACTGGCCCTGCCCCCCGTCCAGCTCCTGGCTTCTCCTCCCCTCGGAAAAGACTGCTCCCCCCCCCACACTCTACCTCTCTGGGACTTTCTTCTTAGGGAGGAGGAGGCCGACAGGGAGAAGGAGCTGCTGCGGCAAATCTTCCAAGGCCTGCAGCAGCCTGCTGTAGGAGGCCATAGTTGAGGCTTCTGGCTCGCTCTGGGAGAGGTGCTTGGAAGAGGATGAGAAGCGGAAAGTGGGAGAAAGGACGTCTTACAGCTCTCTGGGGTTCTTTCGCTGGGAGGATGAGGAAGCAGTGGGGAAAGACAGCTCTGGAGGGAGGTAGCCCCGCAGCCAGAAGCCGGCGGTCCGAGCGGAGCGGCACGGAAGACCTACCGGTCAGCGTGGGAGGCTCCAGCATTGCCTCCCACACTGACTGATAGGTCTTCCGTGCCGCTCCGCTCGGACCGCCAGCTTCTGGTTGCTGGGCTGCCTCCCTCCGGAGCTGTCTTTCCCCGCTGCTTCCTCGCCCTCCCAGCAAAAGAACCCCAGAGAACCCTTGCCTGTGACTGTGATAGGCAACGGCCCCAACTCTGCTCCTGGGCTGCGAAGGGCCGCGGCTGCCCGGTCGCCGCCACTTCTCCCCCCCGCTTAGCGCCACCAGCAGCGGCGGGGGCAGGACGGTGAAGGGCCGCAGGTGCCCGGTCGCCGCCACTTCTCCCCCCCGCTTAGCGCCAGCAGCGGCGGTGGCAGCACGGTGAAGGGCCGCAGGTGCCCAGTCGCCGCCACTTCTTCCCCCCGCTTAGCGCCAGCAGCGGCGGGGGGAGGACAGCGAAGGGCCGCGGCTGCCCGATCGCCGCCACTTCTCCTGCCTTGCTTAGCGGCAGCGGCGGCCCGGATCGCCGCCACTTCTCCCGCCCCGCTTAGCTTAGCGCCGCCGGCAGCGGCGGCAGCGGGAGGACTGGGAAGGGCCGCGGCTGCCCGATCGCCGCCACTTCTCCCGCCCCGCTTAGCGCCGCCGGCAGCGGCGGCGGCGGGAGGACTGGGAAGGGCCGCGGCTGCCCGATCGCCGCCACTTCTCCCGCCTTGCTTAGCGCCGCCGGCAGCGGCGGCGGTGGGGGGAGGACAGCGAAGGGCCGCGGCTGCCCGATCGCCGCCACTTCTCCTGCCTTGCTTAGTGGCGGCGGCGGCGGCGGCGGCCCGGATCGCCGCCACTTCTCCCGCCCCGCTTAGCTTAGCGCCGCCAGCAGCGGCGGCGGCGGGAGGACTGTGAAGGGCCGTGGCTGCCCGATCGCCGCCACTTCTCCCGCCCCGCTTAGCGCCGCCGGCAGCAGCAGCGGTGGCGGGAGGACGGTGAAGGGGCGCGGGAGCCGTCGTCGCCGCCTCTCCGGCCCCAGTTAGCGTGGGCGGCGGCAGCAGCAACACGAAGATAGCAAAGGGCCGCGGCTGCCCGATCGCCGCCACTTCTCCCGCCCCACTTAGCGCCGCCGGCAGCGGCGGCAGCGGGGGGAGGACGGTGAAGGGGCGTGGGTGCCCAGTCGCCACCGCCTCTCCAGCCCCGCTCAGCACGGGCGGCGGCAGCAACCTGAGGACGGCGAAGAGGCGCCGCGCAGCAGGTGGGAAAAGGGCTGGGCAAGTCGCCGCGGGGGAATCTCATAGAGGCCGAGACGGCCGAAAGGTGCGGGCCGAGAGGGAAAGTTTCCGAGACCCCCGGTGACCCCCCCCCTCAGGGCTAGCAGAGGCGGCAGCGGAGAAGGGAGAGGGGAGACCCGGCGGGCAGGGAAGAGGCACCCCGAGACTCGTCACCCCCACCCGCGGCTCCTTACCCAGGTTTTGACTCCGGAGGACGGCAAAGGGACACCTTTCCAGCCGTCCTCCCGACTCTTCCACCGCTGCTGCCACGTGCGGTCTGAAGAAGGAAAGAGGGGGTAGTTTGTGGGTAGTCCCACAAACCAAAAAGTTCAACCAATCAATTCAAACTTTGTGAATTTTTTTTTGTGTGAGAGGTTTGAATTCATTGGTTGAACTTTTTTTATCCCACTTTTTTTTTTTCAGACTGCACATGGCAGCGGAGGACAGGGAGCCGCAGGAGACGGCTGAAAGAGCCGCATGCGGCTCCGGAGCCGCGGGTTGCCGACCCGTGGTCTAGTCTAATGAAAAGAAGGAACAAAGGAGACATGATAACAGTGTTCCCACATTTGTGGGGCTGTCACAGAGAGGAAGGGGTCAAGCTCTTCTCCAAAGCACCTGAAGTCAGGACAAGAAGCGATGGATGGAAAGTATCAAGGAGAGAAGCAGCCTAGAACTAAGGAGAAACTTCCTAAGAACAATCAACCAATGGAATAGCTGGCCTTCAGAACTTGTGGGTGCTCCATCACTGAAGGCTTTCAAAAAGAGACTGGACAACCATCTGTCTGAAATGGTATAGGGTCTCCTGCTTGAGCAGGGGGTTCGATTAGAAGATCTCCAAGGTCCCTTCCAGCTCTATTATTCTATGTTCTGTGTTCTATGTTTATTTCAATCTCTAGACGCAAGACTTCTCTGGAGAGGGACCAGAAGAGGTTGTGTGTGTGTGTGTGTGTGAGAAAGAGAGAGAGAGAGAGAGAGAGAGAGAGAGAGAGAGAGAGAGAGAGAGAGAGAGAGAGAGAGAGAGAGAGAGAGAGAGATCTTGGGTGGATGTCTCACATCATTCCTCACTTCACTGGCTTCTGCTAGATAAGTCAAGGAGAGCCACTTTCCTCCATCACAGCTTCAAAACTGGGCTACGAGACTCAGACTCACGTGTCTTCCAGCAATCTCTCTAAAAGCAAATACATCATACGATGCCAGGTGGAGGTGCAGGAAAATAAACCCCGATAGGTTATAAGCCCAGAGGGAGAGACCGAATCAAGAAAAAAATCGTCTGTCTCTGGAATATTTAATCACCACGCAAAGTTTGGGATGAGTTAAGTGCAAGCAAATACTCCTCGTTTTTCAAGATTGGTTTCAAAAGGAATCTTCCCTATAAACGTTTTCTCCTTGTCTCTCCATAGGGATACGTGCAGGCTTGTGCGCAGGCAATCGGATAGAGTCTCCGATGCAATTGAGCAGCTGCTCACTTGGTTATTTTCCTGAGATGTCCAGTCTTCCTCTTCCATAGTGCCTGCAGTTCTCCCCTCGATCAGACCACGATCAAATACTTGCTCTATATCTCCAATTATTATATAATCCAAAACAGGAGTCATCTACAACATACAATGTAAGGACTGCAACAGCCACTATGTAGGACAAACAGGCAGAAGACTGGCAGAACGCATCCACGAGCACCAACTGGCAGTCAGAAGACATGATGAAAATTCTTTAATTTTGCAACATATAGAAAGATTTAACCGTCGTTTTAATTGGGAAAATGTGACGATCCTAGATCAGTCCAAGCCCCAAAATGCCAGGGAATTCTCTAGAAGCTTGGCACTCTGACAAATCAGCCATCAATGGACACATAGACATTAACAACATCTACAGATTATGCAAAAGAGACAATCAACCAGCCCAAAAAGGAACAAAAAGACCCCAGCACTTCTCCACCAGCAATCATCACTCAGATCAGCATAGATTAACTCCAAGGTCACCTTCAGACCAACAATCAAGTAAACAATACCCCAGTCAAGAAACTGCCAAAGAGCCATTAATAAACAGCCCAACCAAAGAATCCCTGATGATGTTACCTAGTTTGGGTAATGAAATGTCTGCAATAAAACAAGCAAGTTCAGAGAGCACCAAGGACCCTCAATCCAAAACTTGTGTACTAAACCTGTTAATCCTCTGGGCATGGTTTGAAAAAAATGTGCAAATATATAACCAGAATGCGGTGTCCATAGGAGAAGGTATGACCACTACAGGTAATCCTCAATTTACAACTGTTCATTTAGTGACCATTTGAAGTTACGACAGCACCGAAAAAGTGACTTATGACCATTTTTCACACTTACGACTGTTGCAGTTTTCCTACGGTCACATGATTAGAACTCGGACTCTTGACAACTGGTTCATATTTATGACGGTTGCAGAGTCACTTAACAACCATGTTACTAATTTAACACCTGCAGTGATTCACTTAAGAAGGGTAAGAAAGGCAAGTAAGGTCGTAAAATGGAGCAAAATTCACTTAACAAATGTCTCGCTTAGCAACATAAATTTTGGGCTCAATTGTCTTCGTAAGTCGAGGACTATCTGTAATCCTATGGAAAGTGAGGCTTTCATCGGAGTGTACCTCTGTCCTCCCAATAGCTTGAGATACTTTTTTTTGTTAATAGTTTAGTTAGTCAGTACCATTTTTATTTATTAGAGCAGGGCTTTTGAACCAGTGGTACGGGTACCACCTGTGGTACATTGGCACCTGGCAGGTGGTACGCGACCATCCTAGAAAAGTGGTAGTGGGGGAGGGGAATGAGCTGAACCGGTGGCAGCACCGCACAAGCCTGAGCGAGAGATGGCTGGAGCTGCAGGGCTGTCAGGGCTCAGTGGAAGCGTCAGGATCAGTGGGGCTTTCCAGCTGATTGGCACTTCTTCGGGGCTGTCAGGGCTCAGTGGAAGCACCAGGATCAGCGCCAGGCTCCAGCTGGAAAGCAGCACTGATCCTGGTACTTCTGCTGAGCCCTGAAGAAGCGCCAATCAGCTGAAATGTTGAAGCATCTCCAGGGTCTTGTGATTTACATTCAGATGCTTGGCAACTGATTCATATTTATGACGGTCACAGTGTCCCAGGGTCATGTGAAATGACCAAAACCTGCTGCAACCACCCAGCAGACGGGGGTAATAAAAACCAAACACCCCCCCACCCCACTGCCAATCAACAGAAATGCTCACAACAATGAAAACCTGGGACAGGAGGAAGAGCGTCGCCGGGCGGGCAGGCAGGTGGCTGTGCTTGGGGGGCACTTTTTTCAGTGCCACTGTAACTTCGAACAGTCACTAAGCGAACTGTTGTAAGTCGAGGACTACCTGTACTTTATCACTTTTTTCCTTTTTATTTTTTTGGTCATCAAGTTTTTGACACCTTGCTAGGCGACTGGTGGTACTCGGATGTTGCCATATCCTAAAAGTGGTACAATGGGTGAAAAGGTTGAAAAGCCCTGTATTAGAGAACACGCTACCCATCTACTTATTTTTCTTAATGAAGAAGGAAATGGCTAGAATACTCAGTCCCCAAAATAGCTTTCTTTTCCTCCACTGGTCAAACTAACTTTATTTCCTGATCATGATTTGCTTTGGTTTCATGTTTAGAGGGGCGTGCTTTGCATTTACACCCATTTACAAGCCCAGCCCCTGTGGGCTGCTCTAGGCTGGTGTGGACATGTCTCCTCCACCCTTTCATGAGACAATATTGCAGATCCAGCCCCTTGCTCCGAAAAAGCACAAGTAGGCTGCACATTTGAGGCATCTGATCTCTCTTCCTGCCAAAGTCAACCCAGTGCCCAGCAGATAGTGTGGGAAGGACACCAGTGGGGCTGAGAAGATCACCATCCCTGATTGACTCACCCCTCCAGGCTCATCCTCAAAGCATTCTAGAGCAGTGATGGCAAACCTTTTAGACACTGAGTGCCCAAAAACCGCCCCGCCCCCGCTCGCTCCGCCCCCTGCCCCACCCACCCGCAGGGCCACCTACTGCCTCCATGACCCGCCACAGATCGCCCAGGCATCTGCATGCGACGGGGTGCGAGGGCGGAGTCTTGTCCCTGCTGCCCGTCTGCCATGTCCTTGGCTGCGCTGCTCTGTGTGGGCCACGCCCGGGGGCTACTCTCCTCCGGGGGGGCTGCTGGTGCAGAGGGGGCCACGGGGGAAGGCGACGGTGCACGTGCCCACAGAGAGGGCTCTGAGTGCCACCTCTGGCATGCGTGCCATAGGTTCGCCACCACTGTTCTAGAGTGTCCATACGGGAAAATTTGGGTTGGGAGAAGAAGGAAAGCACCACTTCCAAACTGGAACAACCAACTTGAGGCTGCCACAACAGCAGACTGAAGATGAATGACTTGTGGACGTGTCCCTCAAAGTGGCTAGTCATGCATCTTCATGACATAGGAAGCAGAGCAGGACATATTAAAGTGCAACAAAAGAAAACACAAGAAAAATATCACAAACAATTAAACACCAGAAGCCTTGGCTAAAGAGGAATTACAACGTTCTCCTCTGGTAGTTACAGCTCTTAAAAAATTTTTAGAAACCTGAGAAGTAATATAGGAGGAGCCATCCCCTAAACAATATAAAACCAGATTACTAACATTAGAACCAGAGGGATCAATTCCAAGGAGAAAGAATAATTTAATTCTGGCTGTGTTATACATAGGGCAGTATGATAAGACATGCTCCACAGTTTCAACTTCGGCCCTATCACAGGGGCATAGTCGCTCACTAAGCAGGAGCCTCTTAAATCGCCCATCGAGTAGTGCTGAGGGCAAGACATTGAAACGGGCCAGGGAAAAAACTCTTCTATACTTGGGGATGGTTAGAGTATAGAAATATGAGGCCATTCTCAATCCGTAATTATTAGAATGGCTAAAGATCAAAGGGGAGCAGGATTTGTTGGCTCTGGCTCTTAGATATTGCAAATCTATGTCCACAAGCCGTTGGACTACCCTAAACTGGGCGTCCTTGAGACCATAATCTCCCAGAGCATCCCCCGCAAAACCTAGCAAGTGGAGTTTCTTCGTTAGCTCCCTCTCCCAACGAGAGGTATGAGAGTCAGCAAACACCAGGGAGAGGGAGCTACCAGGGACTGCCGAAAAGAGCACTCGGAACCACCCAGAGCAGGACATAGAACATAGAATAGTAGAGTTGGAAGGGACTCGGAGACCTTCTGGTCCAGCCCCCTGCTCAAACAGAAGACCTCATACCATACAGGACAAACGGTTGTCAAACTCTTCTTGAAAACCCCCAGTGAAGGAGCACCCACAACTTCTGAAGGAAAGCTATTCCATTGGTTGATTGCTCTCTCACTATATATAAATTAATTAGGTAAACAAACATAAATAACTCTATGATGTCAGTGTGAAACCACCATTCCTTCCTTCCAAACGTGCCACCCTCAAGAGGCATTGGACTCCACTCCCCATATATCACTTCAGCTGGCCCAAGGGGACACCAGATGGAGATAGCTGGGCTAACCTGTCACTCTTTACTGACATCACATCAAATCCTATCCTCAGCCCCAAAAAGGCAATTTTCAAACTAGCTGAGAACATCACAATACTGTTACATTGCACCCACAACTTCTGAAGGCAAGCTAATCCACCGATTAATTGTTCTCACTGTCAGGAAATTTCTCCTTAGTTCCAGGTTGCTTCTCTCCTTGATTAGTTTCCATCCATTGTTTCTTGTCCTGCCTTCTGACGCTTTGGAAAATAGGTTGACCCCCTCTTCTTTGTGGCAGCCCCTTGAATATTGGAATCTTGTCATCTGTTGAAAAACTATATTTCTATTGTCAATTGTAAAGGAACCAGCTAGCTGTCAAGGACTAAAGATTTCAACATAGAAGTAATGGCAATGGTACTACTGCTACTCCTAATAATAAGAACTACTAGCTCTACCACCACCACTTTGGAAACTTAAGTTCTATACCAGTGGTGGCGAACCTATGGCACGCGTGCCAGAGGCGGCACTCAGAGCCCTCGTTGTGGGCACTTCTCTGAACTGCTGGTGGCGGGCTGCGGAGCCCCAGAGTGTACCGGTCGAGGGGCCGGCAGGCTGTGGCTGCTGACAGACACTGTCGGCCCCCATGCGCTCGCTGGCCTCTGTGTGCGGGGGGCGATGGTGTCAGGCAGGAGCCGCCCCGGCCCCTGCCTCGCCTTGCCCTGCGACAATGGCACTCCCACCCTGCCTCGCCTCACCCCGCAGGACGAGCCTCCTCCCCACTGCCCCATCTGCCAGAGACCCCCTGGATCTCCCCCAACCCTGCCCGGCCCCCACAGGCGTCCCTCCCCACGAGCAACATAGAGGTGGCCACGCCCACCTTGGCCACACCCACCCACCCAGCCTGCCATAACCACCACAGCCACGCCCACCCAGTGGGCCACACCCACCTGGCACCCGGCAATAAATAAGTGGGTTTTGGATTGCAGTTTGGGCACTCGGTCTCTAAAAGATTCGCCATCACTGTTCTATACCCAATGGAGTCCTCACTGGTGGGATTATTACTGTTGTTGAGATATAGTTATAGTTATACTACCACAAGGCTTCTTTGAAGACAGAAATATTAAAAAAGTCTGTTCTGTTCTTTTTGGATTTTAAAAGTTACACCAAGTTCTTTGAAACTGTCAAGAGTTTTTGTCATGTTTCCAAAAAACTGACTGCCACAGCTTTGGTTTCTCCCCCCCTCTTAAATCCCTCTTGTCACCCCCATTTCATTCCCACCCCCACTCTCCCTTTGCAGAGGGAGAAGTTTCCACTTGATGGGTTTCCATAGGGACCAACAATTCTTTTTCTTCAACGCAGCCTTCCAGATTAATGGGGGCTTCCCAAGAATATCAGAAAACCCAAACTTACTCTGGCTGCTTATTGTTATTAATTGTTTTAACTGCTTTGTAGTTTCAGAACTGTAAGCTGCCCAGAGTCACCTGGCTGAGAAAGCAGCTGTGGAAATTAATTATTTAATTAAATATTATTCACACTGGCCTCTTCAGATTTCTTACTCTTGTGGGAATGGTTTACAATTGCATCTTCAGAGTCTCCTTTCATAGAATTTGCATCCTTCCTGGGCATTTTTCTCCTTAAAGAAAAGTGGATCTGGCCCATCTTTCCTTCCAGCTTATTAGTAGCTGCTCTTCTGAAACCCAGGATGCTGGATTCACTCTTCTACATGTTTTCTCTTCTGGGTAATATGGGCACTTTCTCCCAAGGTTCAAGTCACCTTCACTTCTTCAACCTATTCCTCCCACTTGGTGAGGATTATGTCCAGGAACAGCAGATTGCCTTGTTCTTTCTTCAACTTTCTCATAAATAATAATAATAAAGTTGGAAGGGACCTTGGAGGTCATCAAGTCCAACCCCCTGCTCAGGCAGGTAACCCTATACCATTTCGGACAAATGGCTGTCCAGTTTCTTCTTAAAAACTTCCAGTGTTGGAGCATTCACCGCTTCTGGAGGCAGGTTGTTCCACTGGTGAATTGTTCTAACTGTGAGGAAGTTTCTCCTTAGTTCTAGGTTGCTTCTCTCCTTGATTTTAGTTTCCATCCGTTGCTTCTTGTCCTGCCTTCAGGCGCTTTGGAAAATAGCTTGACTCCCTCTTCTTTGGGGCAGCCCCTGAGATACTGGAAGGCTGCTATCATGTCCCCCCTGGTCCTTCTCTTCATTAAACTAGACATACCCAATTCCAGCAACTGTTCCTTATATGCTTTAGCCTCCAGTCCCCTAATCATCTTTGTTGCTCTTCTCTGTACTCTTTCCAGAGTCTCAACATCATGGTGACCAAAACTGGATGCAGTATTACAAGTGTGGCCTTACCAAGGCATTGTAAAGTGGTATTAATACTTCACGTGATCTTGATTCTATCCCTCTGTTAATGCAGCCCAGCACTGTGTTGGCTTTTTTGGCAGCTGCAGCACACGGCTGGCTCCTATTTAAGGGATTGTCCACTAGGACTCCGAGATCCCTCTCACAGTTACTAAATGGAATTGTCAGCAACATGAACTGGACCCTGGTCACAATTAAATTCCCAACAGATCTCACCCATATCTTTTACATGCCCAAGTGGTCTCTAACATGACAGTAATGCTTTCTCTTCTTTCCCAAATATTTTTAGCAGCATTTCCATATCCTGATTCTTGTCAAGCGCCAGGAAAATCAGGAGATCCAGGCAGTTCAAATGTATATAAGGATTTATTGCAAGCTTAAGCTTTCTACAAGAATCTGAATCACTAACGGTCAAAGCAATTTGGCGATAGATAAGAGATAAAGGAATTCAAGGTGGGCTGGACTTAGATCTCTAGTGGGTGCAAAGGGATTCAAGAGTGATGACGTGCTTGATCCCTCCCTCGGGCTCAGCCTGGTCATCTCCTACCATTCTGAATTTCTGTACAAATGGTTCAAAGTCAGTCAGCACTTTTTGACACTGTTCCAGCAACATGCTAGCTAGACGAAGCTAAAATGGGACTGAATCATTTAAGGTTCAGGAAATCCAACTAAGGTCTTACAGTGTTGTGTGAATTAGCCCTTTGTATTAAGTCATCATATAGACCATATAGGCCACCTGAAGAGACTAGAAGCATTTGAAATGTGGATTTACAGGCGGCTGTTACGTATAAGCTGGGTGGACAAGATCAGAAATGAGGAGGTTTTAAGCCGCCTGGGAAAGCCAAGGGAAATCATCAAAACAATTAAAAAACAAAAGCTAGAATATTTCGGACATGTGATGCGACACCCAGAAAAATACGGCATACTCCATTTAATCCTCCAGGGAAAGATTGAAGGCAAACGAGGTCCAGGCAGAAGAAGAACATCATGGCTTCAAAATCTAAGGGACTGGTTTGGACAAAACTCAGCAGCACTTTTTCGTGCGGCTGCTGATAAAAACAGGATCGCCAACATGATCGCCAACGTCCGATAACGGATATGGCACAAGAAGAAGAAGAAGATAGACCATATGATAGCACTGGCATTATGTTAACCTTAGTTTCAGATACAAATACAACTGTTCTCTTAACATGCTAAACCAGCCCATCTTCTTAAGCCTTCATTTGATTTTGCTGACTGGTTTGGGCTTAGTGTATTCTGTGAACACAGCAATAGTGTTTTGTTAGCCCAAATAAACATGTCACGTGAATCTGGCTCAAGGCTCTTAAAATTCTTTGGATCATGATACCTCTTCCTAATTATGTGAAACTGGTGGCAAGCTAGAGGGAGAGGGAGGGAGAGGGAGAGAGAGAGAGAGAGAGAGAGAGAGAGAGAGAGAGAGAGAGAGAGAGAGAGAGAGAGAGAGAGAGAGAAACAACAAAGTCTTTCTTTGAATTCACATGTACACATACATTTGAACATGCGCTGATCACTTCGGGTGCATCCCTTGGTACTATCAAAAGAAAGCTTGACCCTGGACGGTGTCTTCTTATCTAGGGCAAGTCCAGGGTCAGGGGTATCCTCAGGGATATGGTCAAAAAAGTGAACCTGTAATGAGGTGGCCAAAACTCCGCCTCTTTTTTTTATAGACATGCAGAAGGCACATGCAAGACAAACATGTGCCACACAAATTCCAATGTTGTTTCCAGAAACAATGGGACTGGACTAAGGTAGTTTGGGACTGGATTGTGTCAACGACGTCCTGATCCTCCTTCAGAGGAAAAACCTGACATCTTGCTTCTCTTTCTTACCAGGAAACTTTGTAGCCCAAGACCACAGGAATGTTGCAAGAGAACAACAGGCAGGTGGAAAGTTCACCTTATGTTTTGATTGCATATCTTCTGCCAAGTCTCTGTCTTACTTGCCTCTCCCAGGAAATACATTTCTTCAGTAACAAATCTTTCCCTCACCCTGTGCCCAAGCTCACACAAACTAAATTAAGCAATTGGTTTCAGCAATTCTTAAAAAAAAAAGAACTTTGCAGGTTGTATGCAACCTAGGAGGACACATTGGCTATCCCTGATTAAAATAATGATTATTTATTTTGAACACTGGAGCAAGAAAGTGGATCTTATACTCCTTTCCAAAGAACAGTATAATCCCTGCTGTCTCTAGAAGCCATGTATTTTGTCACGTTCATAAGGATCTCATTTTTTTCAATCCCAGGATATGGATTTCATGACGACTAATCAGCCTGACATTAATATCTGGAAAGATCCTGGAAAAGATAATCAAGCAGCGCATTTATAAGATCCTGGAAATGAACAAGACGATTACTAGAAGCCAACATGGGTTTGTCAAAACGATCCGTACCAGACAAAGTACCACACAAAAGGTATTGCCTTCTTTGACAAAGTGACTAAATTAGTAGATAAGGGAAATGCTTGGACATAGTTTACTTAGACTTCAGGAAAGAATTTGACAAAGTAGACCACAGCCTACTACTCAGTAAGATAGAACAACATGAGATAGACAGCATCACCACCAGATGGATTTGCAACTGCCCAACTGCACTCAGCAGGTAGTCCTCAATGATACTACATCTGCATGGATGGAAGCATGCTATGGGGAACCTCAAGGTTCTGACTTAGAACCAGTACTCTCCAACTTCAATCAGAATAGAGGTAGAAGGAACCTTGGAGGTCATCTAGTCCAGCCCGCTGCTCGAGCAGGAGACCCTATACACCATTTCAGACAAGTAGCTGTCCAGTCTCTTCTTAAAAGCCTCCAGTGATGGAGCACCCACAACTTCTGAAGACAAGCTGTTCCACTGGTTAATTGTTCTAACTGTTAGGAAGTTTCTCCTTAATTCCAAGTTGCTTCTCTCCTTGATTAGTTTCCATCCATTGTTTCTTGTCTTGCCCTCTGGTGCTTTGGAAAATAAGTGGACCCCCTCTTCTTTGTGGCAGCCCCTCAAAAACTGGAACACTCCTATCATATCACCCCTAGTCCTTGTTTTCTCTAGACTAGCCATACCCAATTCCTGCAACCGTTCTTCATATGTTTTAGTCTACAGGCCTTTAATCATCTTAGTTGCTCTTCTCTGCACTTTTTCCCAAAGTCTCAACATCTTTCATAAATGTTTATAACGTTTAATAAATGTCTCAACACGCTCATAAATGATCTAGATGAGGGGATAGAAGGGGGACTCATCAAAAATTCAGACGACACCAAGCTGGGGGGAATACCTAACACTTTAGATGATAGACTCAAGATTCGAAAGGACCTTGACACGCTTGAATAACGGGCCCCAGCCAACAAAATGCAATTCTTTTCTGGATCTCCTGCCAAGCCCAAATTCCTGATGGATCGGAACTATCCTCTTTTGCCTCCTTCCCTAGATCACCATTTCATTTTGGGCGCAAGGAACACCAAACCCCACTGAAGAATACTGAAAATATTTTGCCAAAATTGGTAAGTCTTTCTCTGCTCCCACTGTCCTGCACCAGCTGCATTTTGTCCAAGCCCAGTTGGAAGAAGAAGAAGAAAAAAAAGATTCTTAAGGGGGAAAAATGACATCCGTGCATGCACGTGCATACAGATCTCCTCTCCCTGCCAGCATCCTGGTTGCAGATAGGCACTCCCCAGGGCAGAGGGGAGAGGTCAGGGGTCAAGCTCATTAGCACACTCGGAATAAGCGATAACCAGGCAGGAAATGCTGCTGCACAGCCGGCTCCAACTGCTGGGTGGTTTCTAGGCAGCTGCATCTGCCTCCCCCTCCCCTAGACATGGGCACGTTAATTCCCCCTTTTGCAACCCCCACCCCACCATTTTTTTCACTCCCCTTTTTGCATCTCTTGGTGACCTGGGGTTGCCATGCAGGTGGATGGGATGGTAAGAGTGTTCTATGCCTCCAGCCGGCTTGTAAGCAGGAGATGGTAGAGGGGGAGGCAGGGAGGTAGATGGACCAATGGAGCTGCTTTCATGCTGAGCAGCCAGTGGCTGAAAGCGAAAGACAAAAAGTTGCTGGAAAACTGGAGAACTTGCACTTTCGGGCCAGCTTCCCCAGAGAGGAGAGAAGCAGATGGAAAGGGAGGGGGCGTACATTCACTCCTCCTTGCCTTTGAAACTCACTCCGGGCTAATTTATTTCCAGTTTGTGTCACTTCTGTATATCGATGGCTGTGACTGCTTCCGAATTAATTTGCCATTTTCTCCTTTTCTTTTTTTCTTTTCTGCTTGGTCTTCTCTTCAGAAAATGAACGTAAACATTGCCATTGCTACAATGCATATTTCCCTTCAAAAGTCCATATTTGCATCTTGGTATATTCAAATAGCTACGGACAGTAAGTTGCAAATTGGGAAAGAGGAATAACCTGGCTAGCTGAGTTTGGAGATCCCTGTTGAATGAATCACTTCCAGGTGCTATTCAATGTGCTAATTATTTCCTTCTCCGTCTCCTCTTCCTCCTCTCCCTTCTTCCCACCTATCTTTAGTTTGGCACTGTAACTTTTAAATTGTCTCAAATTGATCTGTAAGCAATTTTGAACTGAAGTTTGGGATCTTTTTATAATAGACTAGACTAGACTAGACTAGACTAGACTAGACTAGACTAGACTAGACTAAACTAGAATAGAATAGAATAGAATAGAATAGAATAGAATAGAATAGAATAGAATAGAATAGAATAGAATAGAATAGAATAGAATAGAATAGAATAGAATAGAATAGAATATATAGGGATGGTGATGGGAATGGAATGGAATGGAATGGAATGGAATGGAATAGAATAGAATAGAATAGAATAGAATAGAATAGAATAGAATAGAATAGAATAGAATAGAATAGAATAGAATAGAATAGAATAGAATAGAATAGAATAGAATAGAATATATAGGGATGGTGATGGGAATGGAATGGAATGGAATGGAATGGAATGGAATAGAATGGAATAGAATGGAATAGAATAGAATAGAATAGAATAGAATAGAATAGAATAGAATAGAATAGAATAGAATAGAATAGAATAGAATAGAATAGAATAGAGCTGGAAGACCATCACACTTGAAGCAGGGATTCTCAAATCGTGGGTCAGGACCAGGGCATCAAAAAAGTCAACAATATGCTTCTTTTTGGCATGCATCATGCACACAATGCCTGTAGACAATGGGGGGGGGGAGCTTCAATCATTTATTTGTGGTCACCATCATGACTTGTTTAAGCCCCTGAAGAAGCCACCAGTCAGGACTTCTGGAGGGTCATGATCAACTTAGGTGGAGGTCACATTTAAATAAAAAAACAGATCTGTGAAGACCAAGTAGGACCAACGTCAAAATTCATCCTAGCTGTGAGGGATCCTTGGTGCTGTCTGAGCTTGCTTGTTTTCTTGCAGACGTTTCATTACTCAAACTAAGTAACATTATGGACTAGCACTGATTTATGTAATCTATTAATATATCTATAATGTTAAACACTGAGATACATTGACATGAGTGCACTGATGATGTTACCTAGCTTGGGTAAAGAAACATCTGCAAGAAAACCACCAAACTCAGAGAGCATCAAGGACCCCTCATTTCAACCTTGAGTTACAAATGTTCTCCTTTATTGATTCATATTTATGATGGTCGCAGTGTCCTGAGGTCATGTGATCTCCTTTCTCAACCTCCTGACAAGCTCCTCCTCCTCCTCCTCCTCCTCCTCCCTTCTCTTCCACTCCACAAAGCCCACTCCCTTCTAGCACTGATGATGTTACCTAGCTTGGGTAAAGAAACATCTGCAAGAAAGCCACCAAGCTCAGAGAGCATCAAGGACCCCTCATTTCAACATTGAGCTACAAATGTTCTCCTTTATTGGCCATCCTAGCTGTGCGCCATGCTTTTCCTGCACAAGCCCATGCAATTACAGGGCAATTACTGGGGCCAGAATTTCCATTGCTAAGCAAGACAGTTGTTAAGTGGGCCACACCTCATTTTATGACCTTGTTGCCACTGTTGTCAAGTGAATCATGCAGCTGTTACCTAAATCTGGCTCCCCACTTTGACCTTGCTTGTTGAAAACTAACCGGGAAGGTCACAAATGTGATCACGTGACCCTGGGGGCTGCAACCGTCATAAATACATATCAGTGGCCCATTGCCTGAATTTTGATCCTGGGATCATGGGGATGCTGGGAAAGTCATAAGCGTGAGGACTAATTGTAAGTCTCCTTTTTCAGTGCTGTTGTACCTTCAAACCATCACTAAAAGAACGGTTGTACTACCTGTACCGAGAGTTAAATTTATTCCTCAGCCTAATCCCCAAGAAATCATTATTTTATTCATGCAAGGGGTGGTCCGCTTTTTAAAAGGGATTTGGCATATTATAGTGTTTGAGAATCTTTCATTTAAACCATCAGGTTTTGATCTGTTTGGACACTACCTGTTCTGAGTTAGGGCTGGATATATGGTGTGAGTCAGCCTTCATGTATGCATTTTGTTTCTGACGGGAAATTTGGGATACTTTTTAAAAAGTGGGGTGGCCACGAAGAAAAGGGGGGTCAACCTATTCTCCAAAGCATCAGAAGGCAAGACAAGAGGCAATCGTTGGAAACTGGTCCAGGAGAGAACCAGACCAGAACTAAGAGGAGAAACTTCTTGACAGTGAGAACAATTAACCAGTAGAACAGGTTGCCTTCAGAAGTTGTGGGTGCTCCATCACTGGAGGCTTTCAAGAACAGCCTTTTGTCTGAAATGGAATAAGGTCTCCTGCTCGAGCAGGGGGTTAGACTAGAAGACCTCCAAAGTCCCTTCCAACTCTGTTATTTTGTTTTTCTGTTAAATATCATCTGTGAGTAAATTGCTTACGTTGTCCTTACCTGGCTCCTGTTCCTGTCCCATCAGAAATTTTTATGTTAATGTAACTGTATGTCCGGTTGATGGTGGGTGTTGTGTCCTGGGCCTTGCTGAGTCATTCAGCAAGGCTCAGGAAGTCTGCAGAAAGGTTGCAGAGACCAGAACGGTTGCAGAGACCCGGACAGACCACGTGTCTGCCCGGGACCCAGACAGGCTGTCTCCAACCTCGCACGCATGCGCGAGGCGGGAGAATAGCCTGCAATCATTGGTTGAGCATCCCCTTGCACGGGGAGTATAAAAGGGCTTGTTGTCATTGTTCGCTTGCTTCTGTTCAGTGAGTGTACTAATAAAAAGACATCTTTTGTTGTGAACTGCCTCGTCTCAAATGTCTACTTGTGCGAACAGAACAGTGGGCAAAACAGTATTGCATCTCTAGCCACCTGCCTGCTATTGTGCTAAGATGCCATGTGACCCACAACTCTTCATACCCAGAGATCATTTGGAAAAGGATACAGCAATGAACCATTCCCAGCATTTGTTTATCCAGAGGATCAAAGCTTTTGAATTAGTCCAGAAACAGATTCTGTAGACCAGAGGTCCCCAACCTTTTGGGCACCAGGGACCGGTACCATGGAGAAAGGTTTTTCCACGGACTGGAGCGGACGTGGTTTTGAATACTGCCTGCATCCCGAGGATGGGGCTTTGCTTGTTTGTGAGGACCTGTTGCTGGCGTGCCGTGGCTCAGTACCAGTCCACAGACCAGGGGTTGGGGACCCCTGCTGTAGACAGTAAGGGGCTAAGATCTTCTTTATTCATATGTAACAATGAGAAGAAGGTCAGGTGGTGCTCAGTGGTCCAAAAGTAATCATCTCATTACAACAAGAAATTCTGGATGATGCCTTCAAATTAGGAGGTGAAAGCTTTGAAGATTCCTTTTAAATGCCAAAGAATGATGAAAAACCAAATCTTGTGATGCCATTGGAATGGTTTAAAGCTCAAGATGTAGAGAGCAAAAGGAAGGAACATAATATTAGATTATTTGACCAAGGATGAACTATTTGTTTGTTTGATATTTCTGATAACTCCTAATGGATTTTTTTACTGAACTGGGATTGAAAAGATGATGATTTCTGGATGGTATATAGATAAAATGTAGTCCACGGGGATAAGAGTATTTTTATTTGCAACTTAAAAGAGGGTGAAAAGTTAGCTTTTGCTCCTAGTGGTGAACGTTGTAACCTACTTCTTTATTACAGCCTTCGTTGCCTTTTTCTTTTCTCTTCTATTTTTTCTGCACCTGAACTTTTTCTTTTTTTTTCCTCCGAGTTTAGTTGGTATTATTTTTCACTATGTGTATTAGAAACTTTAATAAAATTATTAACAAAAAGTAATAATCTCATGAGTGATATTTTTTTTCTTTCTAATCCAGGAACTTGTTGGCAGGTATGACGTTCCAAAGGAGATGAGTTGGTTACTTGCCATGAGGTATTTTTAACGTTTGCAACAGAGACCTGTTCTAAATCATGGACGTTTGGATTCACACCACTTCTGCTCATTCACTCTCAGCAGCACACACACACACACACACACACACAAACGCAGACATGCATAGACACCGCCTGGCACCAACGAGGCTGTGATTTTTGATGTTGCTCAATTCCCAAACCAGGTTTTATCAGCCACTGCTGACCTCCCCCGGAAGGTTTTTGAGTTCTGTTTGTCTTTGGCTATACTCCAGCCCTAATCCTATTTTCACCAGCTTCTATCCTATTTAATGCAACCTTCTGTAAGTCAGAATTAATTAGGCTGGGCCTTCTCTTGGTCATGAGGGAAAGAAAACAGAGAAATACTTTCTTGCAACAAGGAAGGGAGGGAGGAGGAAGGGAAGGAGGGAGGGAGGGAGGGAAGGAAGGAAGGAAGGAAGGAAGGAAGGAAGGAAGGAAGGAAGGAAGGAAGGAAGGAAGGAAGGAAGGAAGATAAAACATAGAATAACAGAGTTGGAAGGGACCTTGGAGATCCAGTCCAACACCCTGCTGGAGCAGGAGACCCTATACCATTTTAGACAAGTGGTTGTCCAGTCTCTTCTTAAAAGCCTCCAGTGATGGAGCACCCACAACTTCTGGAGGCAAGCTGTTCCACTGGTTAATTGTTCTCACCGTTAGGAAGTTTCTCTTTAATTCCAGGTTGCTTCACTCCTTGATTAGTTTCCATCCGTTGCTTCTTGTCTTGCTTTCTGGTGCTTTGGAGAACAGGTTGACTCCCTCTTCCTTGTGGCAGCCCCTCAAATATTAGAATATTGCTATCATGTCCCCCCTAGTCCTTCTTTTCTGTAGACTAGACATACCTAGTTCCTGCAACTGTTCTTCTTTTGTTTTATGATCATCTTAGTTGTAGTATTACCACTATTGGTGTATTGTTAATCATAATAATTTAGAAACCTAATTTAAAAATAGATTTTGTGAGATCACCAGATGAAAATGCGTATTCATTTTTCCACAACATTTCAATATGGTTGCCAAAATGAAAAAGAAAAAAAATCAGATTTAAAGATCTGGCAAGATTTGGATCCTTTGATGCTTGGACAAGAGATCATGCAAGATGGCAGAAACTGACACTTTTTTGAAACTAACCAAGGAGAAAAGCAACCTGAAATTAAGGAGAAACTTCCTAACAATGAGAACAATTAACCAGTGGAACAGCTTGCCTCCAGAAGTTGTGGGTGCTTTTAAGAAGAGACTGGACAGCTACTTGTCTCAAATGGTATAGGATCTCCTGCTTGAGCAGGGGTTTGGTCCCTTCCAGCTCTATTCTGATTGATTGATTGATTGATTGATTGATGGATTGATTGATTGATCTCAGACATGGTCATTTCGTCCTTAAAAAGAAGGAAGGGCAAAGGACAGTGGTTCCTTCCAGGAACCCCCAAAATGGACAGCTGGAGAGAAATATTTGCAAGCATCATTCCGGTGTCATCAAACTGGATCCCTTTGCCTTTTCTGTATTCAAGTTATTTGATTCATCTGTTAAAACAGTTTTGTCATGCTTCTTCCCACTTTCCTTGCCTTCTATTTTTGCCAGCTGAGACAAAGATCTGTAGACACTATGCAAGCCCTAAAAAATTTCATTCATGTCCTTTTCTGAGGAGAAATCCAACCGACAGCAAGCAGACTTATCCTGCCCTCCAGCCAGTTTGTGGAAAAAGTGGATCTCCCTGGATTGAATACCCTTTAACCCTGATTCTTGGTTTATGTACAAAAACAAGCTCTTGATTTCAGCGGTCAAAGGAGCTGAGGCCAAATTATGCCTTCTATAAAGTTGGCCCAGTTTTTTGTCCTTGATAGAATTCACCACATGAATATATTCAACAAAGAAAGCACTTCTAACCATTAACCTGAAAAATTCTGCCTGGTAAATTTCTCGGGTGTTCTACAAAAAGATTCTCCCTCTTTTTAAAGTTTCAATCCAATTTGGGACTATTTCTTCTAATAATATAAAAATATGTTTTGAAATAAACATGTTTGAAATCTGTCAATGCGTTGATAAAGGAGAATATTTGAAATGAAGGGTCCTTGATGCTCTCTGAGTTTGATTGTTTCCTTGCAGAAATTTTATTATTCAAACTAGTAACATCATCAGTGCACTCAATGTATCAGTGTTTAACATTATAGATATATTAATAGATTACATACATTTTATGTAAAATGTGGTATTAACAATGAACATAGGACAGAAGAAAAGATGATAAGTGTAGAAAATTATGAATCTGGAGTGGTCAATGTAAAAATTATCACTTGGACATTTCTTAAACAGATTTACTCTGTTTTATTTGCTTATCAATTGTACATTGAATCTCCTATATTTGGTATGGTCCTTCTATCTCTCAAGTGGTTGGGGGTGATGGGAATTGTAGACCAAATTCTCCAAAGGATTGAAAAGGCTGATCCAGCATTTACTGCCTGCACTGAATCCCTGTTGGCTTTCCTGAGCATGTATGGTTATTGAACAGGATAGAACAGAATGGAACAGGACAGGACAGGACAGGACAGGACAGGACAGGATAGGATAGGATAGGATAGGATAGGATAGGATAGGATAGGATAGGATAGGATAGGATAGGATAGGATAGGAGCTGGAAGGGACCTTGGAGGTCTTCTAGTCCAGCCCCCTGCTCAAGCAGGAGAACCTATACCAGTGGTGGCGAACCTATGGCACGCGTGCCAGAGGCGGCACTCAGAGCCCTCTCTGTTGGTACGTGCACCACCGCCGCCAGCAGCAGGTCCATCAGGCTGCCACCGCTGCCTGGAGCAGGATCCCCACCCAACACAAAGGAGGCGAAGCGGCCGACTAGCAAGCTCGAGTAGAGGTGGTAGAGCAGAGGTCACCAACCATTGTCGATTGGTGGACTGGAAGAAAAGGGAGGGGGAAGCATTTTACATGTGTGCATGCGTGCACGGGGCCACAAGCACACACGAGCTGCAAATGGGGCGGGGCTAGTGCCTGCATGATACTCACTAGTCCTGCCCCGTTCTTACGTGGTACAGCGCCTTGTATCTGCACCGCGCGGTGCGGAGGCGGCCATTTTTGTGTCTTGCAGCACAGTGGCCCATTTTTGTGCCCCCGGGTTTTGCTTGCCAGAGGTGGCACTCAGAGGTGCCTCCCTGCCCCCCCTGAGGGCACCACAATGCTGATGTGGCCCTGACACTTTGCAATAAATAAGTGAGGTTTGGGTTGTGGTTTGGGCACTCGGTCTCTAAAAGGTTCGCCATCACTGACCTATACCATCTCAGACAGGTGATTGTCCAGTCCTTTCTTAAAAACCTCCAGTGATGAAGCACCTACAACTTCTGAATGCAAGCTGTTCCACTGGTTAATTGTTCTCACTGTCAGGAAGTGTCTCCTTAATTCCAGGAGAATTCTCTCCTTGATTAATTTCCATCCATTACTTCTGTTCTAGCTTTCTGGTACTTTGGAGAATAGTTTGACGCCCTCTTCTTTGTGGCAGCCCCTCTGATACTGGAACACTGCTATAATGTCACCCCTATTTCGTCTTTTCTTTAGACTAGCCAAACCCAAGTCCCGCAGCCGTTCTTCGTATGTTTTAGTCTTGGATCATCTTAGTTGTTCTTCTCTGAAGATGTGAAGGCCCAGATTAAGAACACATCCTCTTGGAAAAAATGTATCTCTGTGCACATTCAGAGTTGACACCAAGTTGATGTCACCCAATCAATGCAGAGATCCAGCTCCCTTGAAAAATTCATAATGCTGGGAAGGGTGGAAGGAAAGGGAAGAAGAGGACAACAAGCAGCCAGGCAGATGGACTCAGTTACAGAAGCATTGATGGGACAGGTTGGGGGGGGGGGAGCAGATTATCATGGAGGTCTCTCTATGTGGCCACTAAGAGTCCACACTGATTTGATGGCACACAGTGACTGAATCTGTTATGTCCTGGGTCTTGCTGAGTCGTTCAGCAAGGCTCAGAAAGGCTGCAGGAAGGTTGCAGGGCGGGTACCCGGACAGACCACGTGTCTGCCCTGGACCCAGACAGGCTGTCTCCGGCCTTGCGCACATGCGCAAGGCGGGAGAATGGCCTGCAATGATTGGCTGTGCATCCCCTTGCAAGGGGAGTATAAAAAGGCCAGTTGCCATTGTGTTCTTGCTTCTGTTCTGTGAATGTACTTAATAAAGAGATCCTTTGTTGTGAACCTGCCTCGTCTCGATGTCTGCTTTGCAAGAACAGAACAGAATCCATGTAGAAAATCAGGATGGCTACAGAGAGGTTTTCCCCGCTCACACGTGACGCATAGATAATCTTGTCACTAAATAAAATCCATCTGGCTTCCAATCCTGATGGAATTTTCTCCACCAGGCCTTTTACCCAGCAAAAATGTGTCTTTTACTCAAGACACATTTTTCCTGAAGTTTCTTTGCCCACAAATTTGAAGGAAATTTCACTTCTTTGAAGGACATTTCAAAAAAACAAATCTGTGTTCATCCAACTACGTAAGAAGCGATATGGAAAAATAGAAGAACCTTTTTTTTCCTGCTCAACTTTTAACTTTTACTCATTTAAAATGTACTCTATAATTTGGCACTGCATTCTAGGAACAGCTGGTCTGATCATGTACAGTCAAGCAAGAACTTGGAAGTTGCCAAGCTTTGTGCTGCTGTGTCAGATTAGCTGTGTAACTGTTTTGTTAAGTCATAATTCTTTCGACTTCTGGATGCATGGATACATAGCAAGACCCCCTATATATATACACCCCATCTGTTTCCCACTCTTGCGAACCCTGATTTCACCTGGCAGGTTGAAAGCACTTTGGAAAGTGGTTCAGTCCTACTGTCATTTTGTAGATGTTTGTTTTAAAGCAAAGGTGTCCAGAGGGGGTGGAGAAAAAAACTGTTGCTCATAGAAAATAGGCAGAGCTTCAGTTGTACCATCATGGTTGCTGTTCTGTTCGCAGGTCAGACATGAAGACGAGGCAGTTGGTGCAAAAGATGTTCTTTATTGAACACATTTACTGAACAGAAGCAATGAACAGAAGCAAGCAACAATGGCAACCTGCCCTTTATATACTTCCCCTGCAAGGGGAGGCTCAACCAATGAATGCAGACTATTCTCCCGCCTCACGCATGCGCACGAGGCTGGAGACAGCCTGTCTGGGTCCTGGGCAGACCACATCTACAACTGGTCCCGGGCAACACGTGGTCTGCCCGGGTCTCTGCAGTTGTCCTGCAGGTTTCCCTGAGCCTTGCTGATTCACTCAGCAAAGCCCAGGACACAACAGTTGCTATCTTGTGGGCAAAGAAATTTCAGGAAAAAATGTGTCTGACTTTCCCAGAGAAGAGAAGACATAAGCTGGCCATTTCTCAGGAAGTGACTCTAGAAAGGGAATTAATTGCTGGGTAAAAAGCCTGGTGGAGAAAATTCCATCAGGATTGGATGTTTTCCCTGGGAATTTAACAGTATGTAACTGGGGACAGGATTGTAAAAGGAGAAACAGGTGTTTAGCCACCTCATTGCTGATCAGTACATCGTCCTCCATGAAAATTTCTGTGCAGTTCTGGTCTCCTTCAGAAGCATTTCAAAAGCCAATTTGCATTCATCAGACTAAGACCTGACAGGAGAAAGTGCCAAAGCCCCTAAATACACCATTCCAGGAAGCACAGAAGAGAAGCTTGCCCAGAGCACTGGCAATACCACTGGATTCTGCCGTTGGTAGCCTGGCAGTGAAACACAGACACAAAGGATCACCACAAAGATAATACTGGAATTGAAAAAAAAATGGATTTATTTTTTCTGTGCAAATGGCCATGGTTCATGAAATCAAAGTCTGTTAAGAGGAAGGACACCAGCATTAGATAAAATGCATCTGCATCTAATTATTTCCACCCCAAATTTTGCCAAACAAACCCAATTCTTTGCCCAATGACAAATGTGCCTTCCTCGGATTTGTCTGAAAGAGCAAAACAACCTGAGGAGGAATGAAAGTAATTTTAATGAGTGTTAAAGAAAGGGTTACTTGGGGAAAAAATAGAACTCTTGTCGATCACAGGAATTTGCATTAGAGAGGGACTCAAGGATAGGCAGACTGTCACACTGAAATGGCTGAGGATTATTTGTTTATTTCTTTCACTGGATTCTGTTTCTAAGAAACACAGAGCAAGCCAATGTAGGTGCCAACTACGATGCTGCCACACACATCATGGCATCGTGCTGCACTGGAATATTGCATCCACTTTTGGTCACCACATTACAAAAAAGATGTCGAAACCTTTGAAAAAGTGCAGAGAAGAGCAGCTAGGATGATTAAAGACCAGGAGACTAAAACATATGAAGAACGGTCGCAGGAATTGGGTTTGGCTAGTCTAGAGAAAAGAAGGACTAGGGGGGGCATGATAGCAGTGTTCCAGTATTTGAGGGGTTACCACAAAGAGGAGAGGGTCAATTTATTTTCCAAAGCACCTGAAGGCAAGACAAGAAACAATGGATGGAAACTAATCAAGGAGAGAAGCAACCTGGAATTAAGGAGAAACTTCCTAACAGTGAGGACAATTAAGCAGTGGAAGAGCTTGCCTTCAGAGGTTGTGGGTGCTCCATCACTGGAGCTTTTAAGAACAGATTGGAGAGCCATTTGTCTCAAATTATATAGGATCTTCTGCTTGAGCAGGGGGTTGGACTACAAGACCTCCAAGGTCCCTTCCAGCTCTATTCTGACCTGACCTCATAATCGTTCTACAAATGATGCAAATTCAGTTTGCCTTGCTCAGTGGCATCACAACCCCTTGCCCACTCCTGCAAAATAGCAAGCCAAAAGATTACTTTACAGGTAGAAACAGTGGAGCAGACATGACTTGTAACGATTTACATACAGGTAAACCATAGCCTGCCATGCACTGTGCCCTGCCCGTGCCCTCCACTACATAAGCATCCATGGGTTTGCACAACAATTCACTAATTGTGTGCTAGTAGATTCCCACTGCTATAAACATTTGTAGACAATTGCATAACTGAACATGGGTGAACTCTGAAGGCAACCCAACAATTTTAAAAGCAGGGATTAGAGCCTTAAACTATGCTTTAATTTTGACCCTTTTGTATGATTTTGGAAATATTTCATAATTCTTAAATTCTGAGTTTCTGATGCTTTGGCCAACTTGTTCATTTACGTCGTGTTAAGTGTGATGCCCTAATTAATGTACAAACCAGTTAATGCTGAGGGGATTTTTTTTTTGTTATGATTCTTTTTCATAGCACTATGGTAACACTATCTTTTCTGCTTTTCGTTTGTTTTGGAAAGCCCCCAACGTACTTCCCATCACCCTCTAGTGCATAATAGTTTGTCATTGGGCACACTCAAAACATAGCTTAAGTCCTAAACAAGGATCAACATCACTTAACAAGTAAACCCCACTGAAATCTCGCTCTCACCAACCTGGCATAATTGCCAACTGTGGCATCAAAATGACACCAGATGTATCCTGATGCCATTGTGCAAAAACCCTGCTTAATTTGTAATTCATGTAATTCATGTTATTTGCCCCATTGCACTAAGATACATACCTCATCGCCCCTCCCTTCCAACCTCTCCCATGCCCATGTCAGAACAATCCACATTTTTGTCAGGATAGAATAGAATAACAGAGTTGGAAGGGACCTTGGAGGTCTTCTAGTCCAACCCCCTGCTCAGGCAGGAAGCCCTATACCATTTCAGACAAATGGTTGTCCAATCTCTTCTTTAAAAACTTCCAGTGTTGGAGCATTCACAACTTCTGGAGGCAAGTTCCCCCTTGGTTTGGGGGGAAAACATACACGGAGCCAACCTGCACCCCAGCTGCTGTGGGGCACCCCGTTTTGTGTTGCATGCTTGACTTCAGCCCAGCGGCCTTTTTCCCCAGCAAAGCTGGCCGCCCATCTTTTGGAGCTGGCGCCTGAATTCCTCAAGGTCAGCGACCTCTGGAACCACATGAGATTTCGTGGCTGCTGGACTTCTGTGGTAATGAGGCTTTGCAGAAACCGCTTGAGAAACCAAGGGGCCAGCGGCTTCCACCGGCTGGCTTCCTGCAAGAAAACGTTCTCCTTTGAAGAGACTGTCCTGTGGAACTGGGGGAGGAGATTTCCACCGGTAGAAGTAGAAAGTCCTGCACGCAAAACCAAATGAGAGGGGTTCACGTTTGAAACAATTTCAGTCTGGGTGTTGCAGAAAACCACAGGACTCAGACCACAGAATCAAAAGAAGTTGGTTTATTTGCGCAAAGGTTCAGAGCAAAAATCATAACAACCTCTGAACACCTTCTCATGGAATAACAAGTACATATATACTCTTTTAGAAGCAGCAAAACACGGAAATGTAACTTGTTAGCATTGATTGGTTACTTGAATTACAGCCCCCTTTCAGCCCCCCTGTTGCTATGCTAAAATAGTTAAATATCTTGTCCCCCTCTCATGGATCGAGGTCACAGGTATCTTGCCAATCATCTAAGTTTCCGGCAGCACATTTGTGGTTAGCTACCAGTGAGAGCAAGACATAGAAGCGAGACATATGTGGTTAACTGTAATAGAGCTTCAAGCTTGACACCTTTGTGCGACCGACAGATGAACTTGTGGTTTGACATTTTCCATTTCCTTTTTGCCTCTTCTAACTAATACACGCATTTAAGACTCGTCCTGTTTTATGACTTATGTCTTGTTTTATGTCCTGCCTTATGGGGGCTTTTTTCTAATGGCTTCCTTCCCCCCTCCCCTGATCAGGAGAATTAAGGGCCAGGAGAGATAATCGCAAGAGCAGACGTCCCAACCCCAGATGGCCGAGGCCACTGTCTGGATGACAACATTGGGAGTGTCATTCAGGGACAATTGGACAGATGATCCAATTCAAGTCCTGGTGCAGTTATGAGCGTTGGACTGAGGGAAAACAATGTTATGATTTAGAAAAAGGAAAGAGGAGTCTGGCCGAGCAGCAGGACACTGGTGCCACACCGACGTAACCCTGATTGAGTTCTCACAGTCCATTGGTTCACAAATGGGCCTGGTTCCTCTGACACACAAAGCCTCAAAAAAACTAAGCAAGTTTAAAGTTACTCCAGCTGATGGTTTGTGCAAATGCAGCTGCCTTGGTTAAATGTAAGACCCATTACAAGCCACCTTGATTGCCCAGTCTTCTCCATGCTTTCCTTCAACCAGTGTTTTTCAGCCCTGATGATTTTAGGATGTGTTGACTTCAACTCCCAGAAGTTGAAGTCCACGCATCTTAAAGTTGCCAAAGTTAACTGTAAACTGCTTAGAGAGGGCTGTAAAGCACGATGAAGTGGCATATAAGTCTATTGCTATTGCAGCCTTCACTGCCCTTGACATCCAAAGATGGCCCACCCACCCCCCCTGATCTGCACTGGTTCTTTTGGCCCAGAGACTCTGCAAGATTGCCGTTCCTGCTTGACTCCACAGCTCCCTTGACTGCCCTGGAACAGACGCCAATGTGATCTTGGTTTGCCTCTGATCCTGTGAAACGAGCCAGCCGGCGCTCAGAGCTGATGTCTCTGCGTGTCTTTCGCATTATTGACCCGAGTGTTTCCAGCCAGCCTGAGAGTCTGACAGCCAGGCAGCTGTTTCGGTCGCCGTATCATGTTCCGAAAAGCGACATGCTTCGTGGATGATGGCCCAAAGACAAGACTTATCCCCTGTCTCCCTCCTTCCCCCCCCCCGAACCCCCCCACCCCAACATGTGCAGCAACAGGACAGTTTGCAAATGTCAATTTTACACCTAATTTAACAAGAGCTAGCAGGCCTAGGCATGTTTCCTAATGCAATCCCCATCCATCCTGAAAACCCAACCAGCCATTTCCATTTCTCTGTGAACTCCTTTGCAAGCTCTCTACTAGGCTTTGAGTCAAGGCATTTCACCCCTCCTTTTCCTAAAAAAAATAAAAATAAAAATGGCCAATCAGATGTCTGTGAGTCTATCCCGCCTGATACAGGTAGTTCTCGACTTATAACCATAATCAAGTCCCAAATTTATGTTGCTGAGACATTTGTTAATTTGCCCCATTTTGCGACCTTTCTTGCCACAGTTGTGAAGCGAATCGCTGCGGTTGTTAAGTTATGAACATTGTTATGAAGTGAATCTAGCTTCCCCATTGACTTTGCTTTGTCACAAAAGGTGTTCACACAACCCCAGGGCACCGTGACTGTCATAAATATGAGCCAGTTGCCAAGCGCCTGAATTTTGATCACGTGACCATGGGGATGCCGCAACGGTCCTAAGTGTGAAAAAACGGTCATAAGTCACTTTTTTTCAGTGACAACAGCCACCATATAAACACCACAGACACAACAGCCTAAAGCACACAGAGAAGTTCCCCGAGGATGGGCTCCAGCATCGAATCCAAAAGTTCAAAACACTCTGGTCCTGGTGACTGACCCAAACTGGATCCTGAAACATTATCCTTAGATACCTACCGTATATTTGCCTTCATTCATGAGTTTTAACCTTCCCTAGATCTTCAACCTTCTCTAGATCTTCCATCCATATCGAGTCTGAGCTATCAAATTAATGAAGGCAGATATGGAATAACTTCCACCTTCTTGTTTAGAACCAGCTGATGCCCACCTTCATTCCTACTAGATATGAAGCATGAGTCAACTTCTCACTCTTCTCCTTCTGAGGAAAATCTGGTGTTTGGCAAGGCCTTTGCTAACCACTCCTAGACCTCTCTGAATTGGTGTCCTATGAAACCTCTGACCTAGTTTTACCCTCAGATTTTGATTTTCATTGGGTTTCAATGAAGGCATTTCACCGATAAGCTTTTTTTTATTCCCCCCCCCCAAACACGAAGATGTAAGGGAGATACTTTCTTCTCATGTGGAGACTTTCAGTCACACCATCTGGGTCCTCAGATTATGCACCAGATGCTGCTAAAAGACTGTCTAAGTGCAGTGAGACACCCCATTAATATGCGGACAATATTTTGTAGAGGAAGCTTTAATCACAGTCATATCTGCAGAACTTTGGAACTAACCCTTTTTGTTTTGTTTCTGGAAGTTTTATATATGAGGGGAAACTCTCTGTCTCTCTCAATAAAATTGCAGAACCGTGTTTCCCTTTCTCCGTCTTCCCATCCAATAATTGTTCAGCCATTGTTGCTGGAAAACATCTGGCTTCACAGTTCACGCAATACAGGTGCGTATTTCACCTTCTTGCACTCTGCTTGTTGAAAATCTAGAATCTTTTACTGTGGAATTACCATCAGGCTGACTTCCTCCGCCTCCTCCTTTACAGTTATATGACGAATAACTTTAAATGGTCCTCATTGTTCCATCTTCAGCCTAATTTATTCACTTACAGGCAAGATCCCCACAGGCCTGGAACCTCTTTCCCAGCCTTTCTGGGGGAAATTGGGGAAAGCACAAATGGGCACAAGTGATAGGATAATGGTAGGGAAAGTTCTTTTTGTTTCTCAAAGGGATGCTATTACAAGGTATGAAGTGAGTTGTTTGGCATCCCATATCTGTAAAATCCTGCTTCAGGCTCCTGCAACAAATACTTGAGGAGAGGTAAAATTTAGAGCAGAGGATTCAATCTTCCAGGTTCCAGCTCCACCATTTGTCTTTTAAGATAAGATAAGATAAGGTAACCTTTATTGTCATTTTTATATTGTGGGCACAATGGCAGACATCAAAAATGAAATTTAGTTGCCCGCTCTCAAAGTGAAACACATACATGACACAGACCTAAACATACTATGTACAACATATATATAGACCCACATCCCTACATATACATAGCAAATAAATATTAAATACTGTGTGCCCATTTTTGTGATTTTTCTCACAAAACTCCTGAAATCTTGCAAGATTTTACTCATGAAAGAAAAACAATCAAAGAGAGCTAAATTTAAAAATGCAATTAAAGATTTTTAAATCCCATCCAGAGTTCACGCAGGTGGCACCTTCTGGTGGTTACCTTCTCCCAGCCTTCTCCTTGTGTCCCTTTGCTTAGCCCGCTTGCATTTATCTAGAAGTCTTGAGAAGTTCATTCAGATTCACTTGCATGGAAGAAGCCTTTTGCATGAGTATCTATACTACAGCAATGAAAGCAACTGGCATAATGTAACTCCCAGATTTTTTTTTTTCAAATTGAGAGAGAGAGAGAGAGAGAGAGAGAGAGAGAGAGAGAGAGAGAGAGAGAGAGAGAGACTATTCTTTTTGCAGCATCCAATAATGCACACTCATGCACACGCCTGCAACGGTGTCATACTGCAGGCACCTGGGGGGGGTGTTGTCTTGCATAGGGACGTCATTGTGAGGTTGGGCTTCCATAACTTGTGTTGCCTTGCTGCAGACAGCCCCGGTGTTTTGCCTTATTGGGATCCCAGAAAAGCCACCTCTTGTAGCCTGGATTTACAGAACTTTCAAGCAAGCCTGGGCACAGAAGGGAGACAGAACAAGGGAGAGGCCAGATGTCAATGTGTGAATCGGGCTGGGATATGAAATTCCATTCTGGATGCACAACTTTCCAAGAAGGAAGAAAGTTTGATGTTCCAATGGCATGCAAAAAGTGACTCTGGGGCCAAAATGAAATGCATGAGTATTTACATTTCCTGAATATTAAGTTAATATTGAGAGCTAATTGGGAGTTAACGGGAGGGCTCTCCATTCATGAATGTGGTAAATCTTCCACTCTGTCACATGAAAATCTGAAAACCTGGAGAACTCTGCAGGCCATACAAAGCATGTAGTCAGAAAGTCAAGATGTGCTACAAATGTACTCTAATATGGAGGCAAAAACTTGATTGCACAACTGTGACTGCCATTTTGACTACACCTTGTGGATGTGGCTTGGGCTACACTCACTACTTTCAGGGGCGCAAGTGACTCTGGGGTCCCAGGTTGTCAGTCTCTGTTCCATACATCCTAGGCATCCCTCTTCCATTTCAGAATGCCTGAAGAAGCATTTGTGGCTAATGGTGATAAGGAATATTCTTTATTGGCCAAGTGTGATTGGACACACAAGGAATTGGTCCCCGGTGCATAAGCTCACAGTGTACATACAAACAACAAGGTGGTAAGTCACAGATCATAAATCATAGGATACAATCTTATGATTCAATAAGATACCAACAAAAAGTGATAAATCATAAAATACCAACAGGAGAAGATTGTAGGAAAGATGAGAAGATGAAAAGGATAATAGTAATACAGCCCTACTACATGGGTAAATATCCTTAGGCATAAGACAGTGCTGAGGGAGTTAGGTGTTTAGCAGAGTGATGGCACGGGAGAAAAAACTGTCTTTGTGTCTAATTGTTTTGGCATGCAGTCAGTGGTGGGATTCAGTCAGTTCGCACCACTTCGGCAGAACCGGTAGCTAACTTTTTGTTGCCCAGGCCCAGAATGGACTTCCGGAAGCGGCATTCACACAGAGAACCGGTTGTTCACATATTTGAATCCCACCACTGCATGCAATGCTGTATAGTGGCGTCCTAAGGGGAAAAGTTGAAACAGTTTATGTCCAGGATGTAAGGCAGACATGTCAAACTCGCGACGTCACGTGATGTCGCGCAACGTATCGGGACGGTTTTGCCATTGCCGGCAATGGGGTGGGCGCGGCTTCCACGTGAGGTGTCCGGCCCGCGGGCCGGCAGTTTGATACCCCTGATGTAAGGGGTCTGTCGATATTTTCTCAGCCCTCTTTCTGGTTTGTGCAATATACAGATGGAAGGAAGGCTGATTGCAATTGTTTTTTCAATGATCAATGAGCATTTTTCAATGATCAATGAGCATTTCCATATTTTGTAGTTTTCAGTGGGAGAGATTGCCAATTTTCTTCATAAATGCCACGGAAGAAGATTGATGTTTTAAAAATACATTGAATGCCTTGTCCATTCAATAAGATAAGATAAGATAAATAACCTTTATTGTCATTTTTATATTGTGGGCACAATGGCACACATAAAAAAATGAAATTTAGTTGCCCGCTCTCAAAGTGAAACATATACATGACACACACCTAAACATACTATGTACAACATATATATAGACCCACATCCCTACATATACATAGCAATGTTCCTTCAACAGTCAGAGAAAGCTGACTGTTCAGTTTTAAATATCCAACTTTGGCTGCTTCTTCCTTCCAGTAGGTTTGTTGTTTCGATCTGGGGTTCCCACCTCTTCAGTGTTAATGATGTGGAAAAGGAATTGGGGGAGGGGGGAGATGGCTACAAAATTTGCAGTTTAAACGAAGTGCGGAGGATAGCTAAAAGAAAGAAAGAAAGAATTCAAAACGACCTTTGTAAGTTAGAAAAACAGGATGACAATAGGAGGCTGACATTGAACGAAAATACATGTCAGTTCACATGAAAAGTTAAAACAAATGCATAAAATATAGGAAGGGAGATATTTGACATGGTATCTGATTTATTGCATGAAACTGTTTTTTGGAATGATAACTGATTACATGCTGAGCAGAATCCCACAGTGGGATATATTTCCCAAAAAAGTCTAAATGCACTTTTGGACTGCATTGATAGAAACAAGGAGAGTTTCCATATCACAGAAATCGTTATTCCTCCATATTCTGCATTGATCATGTTCTGGACACTCCACTTTTCAGAAGAATTCCGGCAAACCGGACAGGACGCAATGAAGGGTTAGGGAGTGGCTGTTTTGTTTCGTTCTCCCCTGCGAATCACTCTTGAGTCCTGGCAACTGGCTGGAGAAGTATGTGGAGTTATCATGGCAACATTTTTCAGAAGTGGTTTGGCGTCTCCTTCTTTGTGGGACTGAGAGTGATTGACCCAAAGTCACCCAGTTTCTAGCTTGGTACCTTTAACCCAGTGGTGGGATTCAAATATGAGAACAACCGGTTCTCTGTGTGGATGCCGCTTTCGGAAGTCCATTCTGGGCCTGGGCAACAAAAAATTAGCTACCGGTTCTGCCGAAGTGGTACGAACCAGCTGAATCCCACCACTGCTTTAACCACTACTCCTGACTCTCTCTCAAGGAGGACTTAAATCAAAGCCTCACTAGGAGAAGCTGAAGGAGGCAGATAGGTTTCATCTTGAGAAGAAAAAGCAAAGGAAAAATGCTGAAGGACTCTTCCAGCAGCTGAAAGACACCCAGAAGAAGAAGCCAATGCCAGACCTGCTTCAGCTTGAACCTTTAAGCAAGAACAATCCTCAACTCCATTTGTTGAGAAAGGTATAGTTTACTAAAGGTCAAGTGAAATACAGTAGAGCAAAGCCAGAACTGAAAAACGCAGCGCCAAAATCCCCAAGCATAACTTTCCCTCCCTTGGGTGCATCCCCCTGCCAGACCCCATTGTCCAATCACATTCAAAGAGATTGTTTTTGGAATTGTAAGGTCATTGGCCCTTGGTAAAACTTGAGAAAACATAGGAATCCAATCATGAAAACTCAAGCAGCGGCTTCGTAAAGAGACAGTACTTTATTTTCGATCGAAATAAGTCCTGGGTGGGAACACAATCTGAACACTGGCAGCAGTTGAGTTCAGAAAGTTAGTAGCATTGCTTTATCAACTTTGTTAGCCAATGAAAATCAGTCAGCAGAGCCATTACACCATAAGGAAGACATCGATCATTCCTGTACACTCCCTTATTCCCTCCTTCAGTACATCACATCCGTGTATGTATTTCCCACGCTTGCATGAAATTTGTCCCTCACGCAAACGCTGATTACAAAAGCGAGATAGCAATAGTTAGGCAAGGCTGCACAATTTGTTTCTTTTTCTGGTTCCAGTTACAGGACCCTACAGAATGGTAGCTTCACATGTGGGTTAGACTGCCACGGCGGTCCATTCTCAAACATCTGATCTCTGGCAAATACAGTGAACTCTTCGTTATCCCTAAATCCTCCCCCCTCATTCAGTCTCCCCAGGGTTCATGGCAGACTGGCCCCAAGCGATAGCAGAGCCTAAGCGTAAGGTGGCAGTTCTGAGAGCCACAGTAAAACTCTGGAAAATGTTCTTCAGGGACAGGAAGGGGGATTCCAGTTCAAACTCAGCAAAAATGTTCTGATGTTAAAACCAGCTCCAAGTGGGACCGTTGAGCTCCTCTTCGTGTGATGAATTCATGCAGATGTTGGAAAGACTTTGAGGGAAGCGTTCATCTGGATTCCTGCATCAGGGCAAGATAAATGGCCTCAGTGACTCCTTCCCATTCAGCCCATTGGCCGTGGTGTCAGCATTCGGGGTCTGAGCATACCCTGTTCACGGGCACAGCCTATAGAGAGGCCTTTTCGCCAAGTCTTTCCAGCACAAGAAAAAAACCTTATTCTTTATATCTCTGACTCTCCTGCTATTAGGACCGGGGCCCCCAACCTTGGCAACTGTAAGACTTATGGACTTCAACTCCCAAAATTCCTCAGACTACCCTGCTGGCTGGCTGAGGAATTCTGGGAGTTGAGGTCTATAAGTCTTAATGTTGCGAAGGTTGGAGATCTCTGCATTAGGAGACAAAAAGACTCTTTGCAAGTTGTAGTTGTGTGAAGGATCTTGCTTGCCAGGGGCATTTGTGGTGAGGGTAAAAAAAAAAATCAAGATGGCACCTGCAGATGGACAAACAAAGCCCCGCCCCCTTTTACGTGTTCTGTGACTCGATTTGTCCATTACTCTGACTTTCTTAAACTCCTTTAAAGTCCCTTTTTAATTCTTAGGAGAGCTGCTTCTCCTTGAAGTGTTTGGTTGCTTACTGTAGCTGAAAGAAATACAGTACATTCTATGGATAAATTAGTTTGATCTCTGAACTTCAAGTAGTAAGCAAAGTGTTAAATATTTTGGTACAGGCTGATTTATACTGTATTTATGACACTTGGTGGAATTGCTGGAGGCTAAAAGAGGACTGGAGTGACCAGGGGAAGAGAAGATTGACTGAAAACTGAAACTGAAAAATGTCTATGGAGATTCTCAATCATCCGGGTCATGATTGTCCCAAAGGTGCTTTTTTTCAAAAAGCAACTGGCCTTTCTTGGTTTTTTTCTTTGAAAACATTTCACCTCTCATCCAAGAATCTTCTTCAGTTCTGAAATGAGAACAAATCCCACTTCTTACTAGCACTGATGATGTTACCTAGTTTGGGTAATGAAACGTCTGTAAGAAAACAACCAAGCTCAAGGAGCATCAAGGACCCCTCATTTTAATCCTGAGCTACAAATATTATTCTTTATTGATATGCTGAAGAGCCCAAAGGATCTTGACAGACTTGATCACTGGGCCCTATCCAGAAAAATGCAATTCAGTGGTGAGAGAAATAAAGTTTTACATAGGCAAGAAAAACCAAATACACTGTTATGTAATAGGTGGTACCTGATTCAACAGCATTAACTCTGTAAGGCAGGGGTGTCAAACTGCCGGCCCACGGGCCGGATGCGTCACGTGGAAGCCGCGCCCACCCCATTGCCGGCAATGGCAAAACCGGCCCGGTACGTTGCGCGACGTCACGTGACGTCGCGATTTTGACACCCCTGGTGTAAGGGATCTAGGATCCTAGTGGTCAATCACTTAAATATGAGCCAGCCGTGGGCTGCAGCTGTCAAAAAGGCCAATGTGGTCCTAGGCTGCATCAACAGAGGGATAGAATCAAGATCACATGAAGTATTAGTATTACTTTATATTGCACTAATAAGCCCATACTTGGAATACTGCATTCAGTTTTGGTCACCACAATATAAAAAAGATGTTGAGACTCTAGAAAGGGTGCAGAGAAGAGCAACAAAGATGATTAGAGGGCTGGAGGCTAAAACATATGAAGAACAGTTGCAGGAATTGGCTATGTCTATAGTCTAGTGAAAAGAAGGACTAGGGATGATATGATAGCAGTGTTCCATTATTTGAGGGGCTGCCACAAAGAAGAGGGGGGGGGTCAGCCTATTCTCCAAAGCACCTGAATGCAGGTCAAGAAGTAACAGGTGGAAATTCACTAAAGAGAGAAGCAAACTAGAACTAAGGAGATATTTCCTGTCAGTGAGAGCAATTAATCATTGGAACAGCTTGCCTCCAGAAGTTGTGGGTGCTCCATCACTGCAGGTTTTCAAAAATAGACTGGACAACCATTTGACCAAAATGGTATAATGTCTCCTGCCTGAGCAGGGGATTGGATGGAAGATCTCTAAGGTCCCTTCTACATTTTTCTTGTCCACTCCCAACCAGGTAAGTGAATTCACTGTGTGCTCCAATATATTATTTAAAAAAACCTAGACATAAATTTGCAGGAAAGTAAAGTAAGGCAGTCTGGTTTTCCATACATCCGTGTGCTCCTTTAAGAAGGAGAGTAGAGAAGATTGGATGCTGTTGTTACTGTTGTTTTGGCCAGGGCAATCTGGGGCCCTCCCTAGAAATACAGGTGAAGAGGACCTGAATGCAGAAAGCTGCCTTGGGCAAAGAGTTGCTTCTGGCCAAAATTAAGCAGAACGGAGGTGTGTGCTGTAATTCCTTATTAGCAGTCCTATTATCAGTACAATGCAGAGGGCTGGAATTAATTGGAGAGAGCATGAAAGGCACCCTCCATTTGGCACAAACACCAGCAATCAAGCCTGGCCTCGGAAGGAATTAAAGCTCTGTTTTCTTTGACTTATTTCTCTTCTGCGGCTCAGCGAGGTGGCTTCTCTCTGAGCACAATTTGTCCTGTTTGTTTGGCTCCAACCTGCCCGTTTCCCCCTTGCTCTTGCTGATGAAAAAAAGCTTTGGGAATGTTTACAACCAACAACTAACACCACAGCCAAAAAGGGAGCTTGGCTTATAGGCTACTCTTAATACCAGGACTGATGGTTTTTCATTTCTCAAGACTAAGAAGAAAAAAAAGGGGGGGTAGGAACAAAAGAAGAAGAGTTTGCCAAATATTAAATATAGTGTGTGCGTGTATGTATACACACACACACATATATACGTACATACATATATAAATATACATATACATATACATATCATCATCATTCTAGCCCAGGGGGAGGCAACCTTGGCTCTTTTATGACTCGTGGACTTCAACTCCCAGAATTCCTGAGCCAGCATGGCTCAGCATGGAAACCTCTCCCTTTCCCCTCAGCATGGCTGGCTCAGGAATTCTGGGAGTTGAAGTCCATGAGTCATAAAAGAGCCAAGGTTGCCTACCCCTGCTCTAGAAGCAGGACTGGGGAACTATGGCCTCTTTCTGAGCTGTGGACTTCAACTCCCAGAATTCCTGAGCCAGCATGGCTCAGCTTAGAAACCTCTCCCTTTCCCCTCAGCATGGCGGGCTCAGGAATTCTGGGAGTTGAAGTCCACGAGTCATAAAAGAGCCAAGGTTGCCTACCCCTGTAAATCTAGCCATTGCTATCCACTGCAGGATGAAGGTCTCTTCTGCAGGGTCTATGACAATTCACCACAGCCAACTCACCACGGCTAACTCACCATGGCCTGCTCACCACGGCCAATTGCGAGTTGGCCATGGTGAGTTGGTGAATTGGCAAGTTGGCTGTGGTGAGTTGGCCCATTCCACCTTCTGCATGTTTCCAACCCACACGGTCCTGAGCTTTCTTTTGCAGTCGGGACTGCAATACTGGCTGATATTGTCGATCCATCTTGTTTTAGGTCTCTTTTGTGGTCGCTTTTGATCAAGTGGGATCCATTTTATGACACCTTGGTCCACCTGCCTTCAGTTCTCTTTGATATGTGACCAGCCCGTTTCCATTTCCGCTCTTTTACTCTCTTGATGGCATCATATACTGTAGATTTGTTTGTTCTGTAATCCATGTGCAGGTCTTTATATCTTGTCTTGTGAGCATGTCTCTTTCCATGTCTCTTTGCTCCACTCATAGCTTTTGTATCGATTGTGAGGTTAGTGTCCATGTTTTGCTGGCATATGTTGGAGCAGGTAGCACACACCAATCAAACTTTTCTCTTCAGGCATAGGGGGAGGTTGCTCTTGAAAATTACGCTTAGCTTGCTGGATGCCTTTCAACCACATTTAACACGCCGTTCGAGTTCCTTTTTTCTATCACCTTCCATTGAGATCCATTGTCCAAAGTATACATATACATGTATATGTACATGTACACATACCTTGGACTACTGCATCCAATTTTGGTCACCACAATGTAAAAAAGATGTTGAGACTCTAGAAAGAGTGCAGAGAAGAGCAACAAAGATGATTAGGGGACTGGAGGCTAAAACATATAAAAAACGGTTGCTGGAATTGGGTATGTCTAGTTTAATGAAGAGAAGGACGAGGAGTGACATGATAGCAGTGTTCCAATATCTCAGGGGTTGCCGCAAAGAAGAGGGAGTCAACCCATTCTCCAAAGCGCCTGAAGGCAGGACAAGAAGCAACGGATGGAAACCAATCAAGGAGAGAAGCAACCTAGAACTGAGAAGAAATTTCCTGATAGTTAGAACATTTAAAAAAAAACAAGAAAAAAGTCAAGGAAACAATTGGTCCATTAGTGGGAGAGTCTCAGGGGTTGCCACAAAGAAGAGGGAGTCAAGCTATTCTCCAAAGCACCAGAAAGCAAGACAAGAAGCAACGGATGGAAAGTAATCAAGGAGAGAAGCAACCTGGAACTAAGGAGAAACTTCCTGACAGTGAGAACAATTAACCAGTGGAACAACCTGCCTCCAGAAGTTGTGGGTGTTCCAACACTGGAAGTTTTTAAGAAGAGACTGGACAGCCATTTTTCTGAAATGGTATAGGGTTTCCTGCCTGAGCAGGGGGTTGGACTAGAAGACTTCCAAGGTCCTTTCCAACTCTACTATTATTATTATACACACACACACACACACACATACATACATGCACATACATACACACACCTGAACAACTCTTGAACTCAAGGTCAAAAAAAACAGGGGGCTGAGAAATACGGTTCTGGCCAAGCCATTCCGTAGTTCCAAGCTGATCCCACTGCTTGAAGCAAAAGCTTTTCTATTCTAATCCTGGATATGAAAATCAGCTGATTTGCACATCTAGGATTAGAATGCAAAAGACTTTGCATTGGACGCCTTTGGCATTTCCATAGGCAAGATTAGAATGCAAAAGCTTTCAGTTCAGCCGGTGGGAGCCGCTTGGAACTGCAGAAAGCTCTCCTCATAGCAAGGCATGGAGCACGACCGGATCATAATGAATACCCAACAGTGAGGATCTCCTATCTTTATTCTCAGTAGTCCTCCTTCCGTGTGATAACGTAGAATTGCTTTCAAAAACTTCCAGAAAAGTTTCAGTTTCAGAGAAATTCTAGTGGCCACAACAAAGTGGTCCAGGCTTGGAGAAATGCCCTTGATTCATCTTCCATTTTGCCCTCCTCTCTCCAGCCCTCTGCAGCCTTCCTGCCCTTTGAGCCCAGGAAAAGACCACCACAGCAGGGAACTCCTTCAGGGGAACGGGGTGGGTGGGTGGGTGGGTTTCCAACCATATTCCTGTCATTCCAACAAGAAAATTCCACCCATGGAAGGAAAACTAGTGGCACATTGCTTCTTTGCTTGGCAAGTTTCCAAGCAAATTGTCCACCCAACTTCCTAGCCTTCCAATGGGGTGGAGAATTTCTAAAAAAAAGCAGTGTCCCACAAATGGAAGATAAAAGCCCAACAACTGGAGGGAATCTTATATCAGAATAAAATCTCTGTCTGTGTTATTCTGTTGTTCTTTCCATGATGATGTGCATCTATCCCATCAAGCCCAAAGAAAATCCGGAATGGTATAGGATCTCCTGCCATGGGCAGGGGGTTGGACTAGAAGACCTCCAAGGTCCCTTCCAACCCTACGGTATTATTCTACGTTCTATGTTCCTTGGGTGAGCAGAGATTTGGGGGCAATAGTGAATTATTACATGCCAGGATCATTTCCCTCAATTATCAGATGGCTCCCCTTTTGTTTTCCAAAGTAAGAATGATGTGCAGCCTTGTTAAAAGAGCCAGCTTGGTGTTGCATTGAATTGAACTGAATATTCTTTATCAGCCAAATGTGATTGGACACACAAGGAATTTTCTGGTGCATAAGCTCTCAGTGTACATACAGTACAAACAACAAAGTGATAATCATAAACTAATCATAAATAACTTAATGGTTAAGGTTTTGGCCTAGAAATCAGTGTTAGGTAAACTGGTGAAGGTCTGAGCTGGGTGGAATCTTCATTGGGGGGAAAGGGACTGAATTAAACGTATTTTAAAGCTTACTCTACATTTTTGTGTCTGTTTCACACTCTTCAAAATGGCAAGACATTCACAACAATCATTTGCAAAGTGCTTCAAAGCAGGCTTTTCATGGGGCTTACTCACATGAGTAGGGGCAGGGACTCAGCGGTTAAGACAGTGGAAAGCCGACAGCCCAGGTTCGAGACCCAAGCTCCATGCAATGGAGTGAGCTCCCGTTCTCGCCTTAACTCCTGCCATCCTAGCAGTTCGAAAGCATGCAAATGCAAGTAGATAAATAGGTACCACTTTGGTGGGAAGGTAATGCTGCTCCGTGACCTCATGCTGGCCACATAACCACGGAAGGAAGGAAGGAAGGAAGGAAGGAAGGAAGGAAGGAAGGAAGGAAGGAAGGAAGGAAGGAAGGAAGGAAGGAAGGAAGGAAGGAAGGAAGGAAGGAAGGAAGGAAGGAAGGAAGGAAAGGTTTGCCCATCTGTTCCTTAAGGATGTGCAAATTACTGAGTTGAACACTTGAGGCATAACCCTCCCTTCCCTCCTCCCACACATCCTGCTGCAAATTTTTTAAAAAGTGACGGCTGCTTTTTCATGACACCCCAAATTTGTGTCTATATCATTCCCCTCCAGTGACCCAGGCTGAGAACAGGATGCAATATGCCAGGGAATAGCAGGCAGGATGTTCAGGATTGGCCCAAAGTTTCCCAGCTGGCTGTGTGTGCAAGGCAAGGCTGGAACCTTCTGGTTTCCACCCTGGTACATTAACCACTACACCAGCTGACTCTCTTTTCTGTCTCTATCCCTGTGGAAGGTTTTGTTTATAAGGTTCTCAGGAGCTGCTTAGACAGCTCTTAATTCTTAATGATCTTGTATAAATATCTCACCAGCTTTGGAAGTCAAAGCAAGGCAAATTTAATTCTTCCTCCAGGTTATTGTGATATCTATGGAGCTCTCAGCTGCCTGAGGAGATTAAGGACTTCATGGAACTTGTGTGTTTCCACGAGTGCTATTTTAGGACTTCACCTTGCATTCAAAATGCCCATTTGGTGGGAAATCCCAGCAAGAACCTGCTCCTGAAGTTTGAAAATATTCCCTGCCCTTTCAGAATTTGCTTCAAAAGAGGAAGCGGATGGAGGAACTCCAAGTTCTCTTTTTGTAAACTCAGATGGAAGGATAAGCATTGCTACTTCCCACTTCAGTAAAATTAAAGTACTTGTCTTGAAATCTTTGTGTGCTCCCATTTCAGGCAGCTTTCTTGTTCTTCCTTGTATGAGCTGCATATTCACATCTACACATAATTTAAGGTCTTCTACTAACTGTGACTACAAGCACTGGGCAAAACATTTTTCGTTTCTTTTTCTCTTCGATCTTGACAGACTTGAACACTGGGCGCTAGCTAACAAAATGAAATTCAGTGTAGGTAAAAGTCAGGTTTTACACTTAGGCAAGACAAACCAACTGTACAGGTACAGGCTAGGTGAAATTTGGCTTAATGCCAGGAACTGTGAGAGGGACCTTGGAGTCCTAGTGGACAAGCACTTAAATAGGAGCCAACACTGTGCAGCAGCAGCCAGAAAAGCCAATGCAATCCTAGGCTGCATTAACAGAGGGATAGAATCAAGATCACGTGAGGTATTAGTACCGTTTTATAAAACCCTAGTGAGACCACACCTGGAATACTGCATCACGTTTTGGTCACCACATTATAAAAAAGATGTTGAGAATTTGGAAAAAGTGCAGAGAAGAGCAACTAAGATTATTAAAGGCGTGGAGACTAAAACAAATGAAGAACGATTGCAGGAATTGGGTATGTCTAGTCCAGGGGTAGGCAACCTTGGCTCTTTTACGACTCGTGGACTTCAACTCCCAGAATTCCTGAGCCAGCATGGCTCAGCTTGGAAACCTCTCCCTTTCCCCTCAGCATGGCTGGCTCAGGAATTCTGGGAGTTGAAGTCCACGAGTCATAAAAGAGCCAAGGTTGCCTACCCCTGGTCTAGTCTAACGAAAAGAAGAACTAGGGGAGACATGGTAGCAAAGTTCCAATATTTGAGGAGCTCCTACAAAGATAAGGGGGCCAAAGCACCAAAAGGCAAGACGAGAAACAATGGATGGAAACTAACCAAGGAGTGAAGCGATCTAGAACTAAAAAGAAATTTCCTAACCGTGAGAGCAATCAACCAATGGAACAGCTTGGCTTCAGAAGTTGTGGGTGCTCCATCACTGGAGGTTTTGAAGAAGAGATTGGACAGCCATTTGTCTGAAATGGTGTAGGGTCTCCTGCTAGAGCAGCGGGTTGGACTAGATTAGAAGACCTGCAAGGTCCCTTCCAACTCTATTATTTTATGTTTCTATCATTTTATTCTAGGGAAGAGAACTTTCCTCTAAAATTCCTTTCACGGGAGAAGATTGTTCCAGAGAATGGTCATGGTGGTGGCGTGCTCAACTGTAATGACTAAGGCAGTACTTGGCACGGTGTCGAGACATATTTTTCATGTTAACTGTCCACAGTTGGCAAGTGTTAATCTGCCCATATCTTCATTTCTGATAAGACAAACAATACTATCATTTTTTTTAGCCTTTACCCTCCTCATAATTTTATCTATTTGTCCGTTTTTCTTCTCTAACTAGGAATTTTATGAAGATCAAAACCCATAATTATCTAAACATTTTCACTTTTTTTAGACCCCGTGTCACTACAGCCTGGAAGATTTCAGTTCTGCTCTTTCTGTGCTGAATCTTACTACAAAGGTCTTCACTTCTAATATATTATTCCTTATATATATTTCTTTCCTCTTCTCTAAGGAGTCCGAGGAGAGATCATTGGAGCTAGGCCTAGGTTAGTCACGCACAGGAACAACAATAGCCTAATGAAACATCCTGGGCTGACAGAGAATGACTGCCCCAAAATTATCCAGTTAGCTTGCCTTGCTTCAGGAGGACTTGAACCCAGGTCTCTCCCATTCCTAATCCAACAACCTACCCAGAACACCACACAGGCTTTCGGGTTGCAAGAGAATTGGCTGAGACTTCATGGTTTCAGGGAGAGGGGAACCCGGGTTTTCCCAGTTCGTATCAAACATTGTGAGTGAGGTTATGCAGAGGGAGAAGGATTGGCCCAAAGTCACTGCTTCACGGTGCTTTACAGCCCTCTCTAAGCGGTCAGCATATTTGCCCCCAACAATCTGGACCCTCATTTTACTGACCTCGGAAGGATGGAAGGCTGAGTCAACCTGGAGTGGTCAGGATCGAACTTCAGACTGTGGGCAGAGTCAGCCTGTAATGCTGCATTCTAACCACTGGGAAGGAAGGAAGGAAGGAAGGAAGGAAGGAAGGAAGGAAGGAAGGAAGGAAGGAAGGAAGGAAGGAAGGAAGGAAGGAAGGAAGGAAGGAAGGAAGGAATAGCATCTAGACTTATATACCGCTCCACTGTGCTTTTATAGCCCTCTCTGAACGGTTTACAGTGTCAGCCTCTTGCCCCCAACAAGCTGGGTCCTCATTTTACCAACCTCAGAAGGATGGAAGGCTGAGTCAACCTTGAGCTGGTCAGGATCGAACTCCAGGCTGTGGGCAGAGTCAGCCTGCAATACTGCATTCTAACCATGGCGCCACCACATCAAACCTTAAGAATGAAAAAGAAGTGAGGTTCAAAATTAGTAGCACCAATGGGATATGTTGAACCTGGAAGTTAATGAAAATGAGCATCTTAAGAGGGGGGGGGGAAATAGCTTTCTTCTGAGTCAGCCAAACTACGGTGAGAGAAAAGGGAATTGCACATCACCTTCAATGGAAATTTTACAGCTTGAAATTCTCTGTGTGATGGACGGTCCAGTCCGGGTCCTGGAGATCAGCAGAAGGATGACCAGGGTGGCTTCAGTGCTGAACAAGATCAGCAGCCCCGGGGCTGTTTTGCTCTGCAGTGCCTTAAATTCTCACCAGAATGTAGAAAGGCTACAATTTTCAGAGTCACAAAAAGAGTCTGCCTCCCCCCGCCCATCATATTGAGCCTGGAAAAGGGTTGGAGTGATGCATCCTTGTTTGCCTACACACATACCGCCATACACACACACACACACACGTAAAACGGGCAGCAGAACTGGACTGACTTCCAGTCCTTTGTGGACTTGAGTTTCCAGAGGATCCATCAGTTGATGCAACGGCCTTATAGATCAAGCGTTAGGATGAGACGAAGGGACAGTTTGGAATTCCTGCCCCCCACAACGTGCCTGGCTGGGGTATTCAGGGCACCTTAATTAGTTGTGCATTCGGTAGCCTGCCATTTTTTTCCTGTCCAATTAATTCTTTTATTGGGGACCGGATAAAGCGAGACAAAAGCTTTCCAAGCCTTGACAACTCATTAGCATTCAGCTTCTCTCACTCAGCTTCTCACCAGCGGCTGCCCACATCTTCCATTTGTGCAGAAAAAGAGGGCCTTCCCCCCCCCCATTTTTCTTTAATTTAGAAATAAAGATATTTCCTTTCTCTCCCCCCCCTCAAATTAACTCTCCCTTCCACCATCAGGGAGGGGAGCCAGACCGCAAGAAAGATTCAAGGCAGCTATAACTACCCATAAGACGAGGGCTACCAGATCTGGGCTGTAAAACTCCAGATACTTTTAGATGCCTGCAAATTGATATAAAAACTGTTTCTTTCAGCCCTTCAGGGTAACATTCATCACATTCATTAAATAAAAAAACAAATGTTACTAAAGGCGGGAAATAATTTAAATATATTGTGATGGGTAATCATTTTGGTAAAGACAAGGATAGAGAAAGCTCGAACAGCATTCTTCAAAATGAAAAAGGTCTTCTGCAGTCACGACATAAGCCTAAGACTGAAAATCAGGCTTGTCAGATGCTATATTTTTTTCTATCCTGCTCTATGGAGTAGAGAGTTGGTCTCTGACAGAAGGCCACCTGAAGAGACTAGAAGCATTTGAAATGTGGATTTACAGGCGGCTGTTACGTATAAGCTGGGTTGACAAAATCAGAAATGAGGAGGTGATAAGCCGCCTGGGAAAGCCAAGGGAAATCATCAAAACAATTAAAAAACGAAAGTTAGAATATTTCGGACATGTGATGCGACACCCAGAAAAATACGGCATACTCCATTTAATCCTCCAGGGAAAGATTGAAGGCAAACGAGGTCCAGGCAGAAGAAGAACATCATGGCTTCAAAATCTAAGGGACGGGTTTGGACAAAACTCAGCAGCACTTTTTCGTGCGGCTGCTGATAAAAACAGGATCACCAACATGATCGCCAACGTCCGATAACGGATATGGCACAAGAAGAAGAAGAATCATTTTGGCTTATTTTACTTTCGATACTTAACACCTGACAATATATCCATTATGTTCACTGAGAAACTGCATTAAAGGGATTTGCTGTTACGAATGAAGGCAAATATATGTGTCTCCGGATAATGTTGCAGGATCCAGTCTGGGACAGTCAAGAGACCAGAAGTTTAGTCTTCCAAACTTTCGGACTTGTGCCGGACCCCATCCTCTGTCACCAGACCATGTGCTTTGGGCTATTCTATGTGTAATGTTTATGTGGTGCCTGGTTGTGTGTAGCTTTTTAGTTGTTGATTGGGGTGTTGCTGGACGGCTACTAAGTCGTTGTGGCCATTTGCAACAATTTGTTGGATTTGCTGTTGCCTTTTTCTAGGATTTTTGGACAGGAATAATGCATGAACATGTTACAGAGCAGCCTATACATTGTATAAACAAACACAACAGTACACATAATCCTTGACTTACTTATACTTCATTTAGTGACCGGTCAAAGTTACAACGTTACTGAAATAAGTAACTTATGACTGTTTTTCACACTTATGACCGTTGCAGCCTCCCCAAGGTCATGTGATCAAAATTCCGATGCTTGGCAACTGACGGTTGCCGTGTCCCGGGGTCACATGATCCCCTTTTGCAATGGGAAAGCCAGATTCACTTAACAACCGTGTTATTAACTTAACAACCGCAGTGATTCACTTAACAACTGTGGCAGGAAAAGTTGTAAAATGGGGCAAAATTCACTTAACAACTTTCTCATTTAGCAACAGGAAATTTGGGCTCAATTGTAGTGGTAAGTCAAGGACTACCTTGCACTGAAGCAGCTTTCCATCATCGTTGTCAGGATGTGCTGGAGGTTACCCAATTCAGCCTACAGCCCAGGAACACCAAGCTGCTAGGCTGGACCCAATTTTGAGATCAGGCAAGGTTGCCCAGGGCAACCAGCATCCATTTTTTGTCCTGGCTCTACATTTATTTCACTTGGCCCTACCAATCTCAAACAAAATATTGCCTTCACTCTAAACAGATGTTGTGTGCTTCTCTAGCATGCTCTTCCCCAGTCTGAGTCTTCAAGATCTACCATCTTGATGGAATAGGAATAGGAATAGGAATAGGAATAGGAATAGGAATAGGAATAGGAATAGGAATAGGAATAGGAATAGGAATAGGAATAGGAATAGAATAGAATAGAATAGAATAGAATAGAATAGAATAGAATAGAATAGAATAGAATAGAATAGAATAGAATAGAATCTTGGAATGGAATGGAATGGAATGGAATGGAATAGAATAGAATAGAATAGAATAGAATAGAATAGAATAGAATAGAATAGAATAGAATAATGGAATGGAATGGAATGGAATGGAATGGAATGGAATGGAATGGAATGGAATAGAATGGAATGGAATAGAATAGAATAGAATAGAATAGAATAGAATAGAATAGAATAGAATAGAATAGAATAGAATAGAATAGAATAGAATAGAATAGAATCTTGGAATGGAATGGAATGGAATGGAATGGAATGGAATGGAATGGAATGGAATAGAATAGAATAGAATAGAATAGAATAGAATAGAATAGAATAGAATAGAATAGAATAGAATAGAATAGAATAGAATAGAATAGAAAATAGAAAATAGAATAATATAGAGAATAGACTAGAAAATAATAGAATAGAATAGAATAGAAAATAGAAAATAGAAAATAGAATAATATAGAGAATAGACTAGAAAATAATAGAATAGAATAGAATAGAATAGAATAGAATAGAATAGAATAGAATAGAATAGAACAATAACTTTATTGTCACTTTGAATGTACCCTAATCAGCATGCATTAAAATGAAATTTCGTTGCATACAGCTCTCAAAGGGTCACCACCTCCAATATACACTACACAAATATGACAAAAATAAATAAACAAATACAGAATTATGCATATACCCACATACATTATATGACACAGAGAGACAACACAGTCTAGTTCTGGTTATGTATACATGTGCATGGCGAGAAAACCGAATCCTGCCAATTTACCAGACGGATGGCGTAGGGAGCAAAGCTGTTACAGAATTGGGTAGTCCTGCTAGAAATACTTTGAAATCTCCTCCCAGAATCATGCAGAACCACCTGTTTTCTGTGCTTCCCCTTGACTGTTCCTATTTCCATCTCAGCAGCCAAAATTCAACCCCAAACGAGGATGAATAGGAACTATTTGTAGTGGATTTTTCCCCCCTACTTGATGCCTTTGACAGAGAAGTCTTTTATTCCAAGTTCTCTAATTTGAGAGCTGATATAGGTAAGGATGAAAAGAAAGAAAGAAATGAAAGGTGATTAAGACTAAGCAAATTTCCCCTTCCTTACTTCTTGGGACATACCTGTAAACCTGAAATAAGTCACTGGGATTTTTTTTGGGAGGAACTAGAATTACTCTTTGCCGATATTTAACAGTTTTATTGTTCATGGATTAAAGGTGAGCAGGAATAACGATTATGTTGACATTTCCCACTTCAGAATGACAAAACATTTGCACCAATTATTTTCAGAATCACTTCATAAAATCTCCAATAAATTTTGGTCGTTAAGGCAAAAGCTGCCGAAAGAGAGGAAGGAACCACTGTAAAAACAGGTATTTTTAAAGAAACTTTTAACAGATTCCTTCCACATCCCGTTAAAGGTTCAGAAATACATGTTATTAAAGATATCCAATTTGCTGAAACCACACTAAATACAAAGACAGAACGTTTCAGTCTGAATTACAGAAAAGGGAACTCTTCAGAAGATTTGGGTGCAATTTCTGGTATCTGGCAAAGTTCACTCCATAATTATTGCCCAAGAAAATTACTCTGTTTACTCTGCTCAAATTCTGTTTTTCACATAGGCGAAACATCCAAGTGTTTTTGCAAGGCATGCTTAGCACTAAAACAACCCCTGAAAGCCTACAAAATACAGGTGGTCGACTTACGACCACAAAATGTATGTTGCTAAGCGAGACATTTGTTAAGTGAGTTTTGCCTGATTTTACAACCAGTTTTTGTGGGGGGGTTTTTCCATTGTTGCTAAATGAATCGCTGCAGTTAAGTGAGTTGCATGGTCATTAAGCGAATCCAGCTGCCAAGGAACTCAGTTGGGAATGTTGCGAATGGCAGTGATATGACTCTGGGATGCCACAACTGCCATAAATGCATGCTGGTATTTTGATCAGCTCACTGTGGGGATGCTGTGACGGTTGTAAGTGTGAGGACTGGTCATAAGTCACTTTTTTCAGAGCTGTGGTAACTTCGAAAGGTTGCGCAATGCATGGCTGTAAGTCAACCTGTATGGATTTTCTTAAATCTATTGCTATTACGTATCAAGAAACCATCCTTCCAGGAGTCAGGATGTCTAGAGATTCTCAGTCATCTAGGACAGGGGTGGGGAACCTTGGCTCTTTTATGACTGGTGGACTTCAACTCCCAGAATTCCTGAGCCAGCCATGCTGAGGGGAAAGGGAGAGGTTTCCAAGCTGAGCCATACTGGCTCAGGAATTCTGGGAGTTGAAGTCCACGTGTCATAAAAGAGCCAAGGTTGCCCACCCCTGATCTAGGAGGTCCTAGTTGTGTCAAAAGTGCTTTTTTTTTTCCTTCAAAAGGCAACTGGGCTGTTTTTTCCCCCCCTTTGAGGAAGAAGAAGAAAATACTTCGCTTCTCATACAAGAAGCTTCATCAGTTGTAATGGCATGGGAGAGACGGAAGGATAGGTACTGACAGTTGAGGCTGGATAGGTGAGTCGGTGGAAGGATAGGTTCTGATAGGAGGGTGGTGGGGGATGGAATGAATTTATTTCTTTGCAGTCATCTGGTCATTAGTACTCTCTCTGAGAGCTCTTGAAGCCACTTGGGGGTTTAGCTGTGCCCTCAGGATCACCTCTATCAGGGTGCATTGGTTGTGGAATCTACTTGGAACTACTGGGAGGGCTGCACTGTAGACAGGAGATAGGGGGTGTCTTATTCCTCCTCCTCTGTTGAGGGAGGGGTGTCCAATTCTAACATAGATGACCTCTTTTACCTATCCTTCCATCCCCTCACCATCACAACTGATGAAGCTTCTTGGATCAGAAGTGAAATGTTTTCTTCTTCTTCCTGAGAAGATTATAGAAAGCTCGCTTTCTGTGATTCAGGATACTGCTTATAAGCACTATGTGCTTAGAGATCAAAGCACTGTTAGAGACCCCACACACCCACTTCACGGCCCATTTCTGTTGCTCCCCTCTGGGAGGAGGTTTTGAAGTATTTATAGCAGAACTACCAGATTCTGTAACAGCTTTGTTCCTTATGCCATCCGTCTGGTAAATTTGCAGGATTCTTTTTTTTTTGCCAGGTATATGTATATATTCAAACCAGACTGTGATGTTTCTCTGTGTCGTATATGTGTGTGTATGTGAGTATATGCATAATGGGTTTTTTTTTAGAGCTGAATGCAATGAAATTTTATTTTAATGCTTGCTGATTAGTGTATTCTATTCTATTCCTCAAGGGAAAAAATGGTCCAGTTGCCTTTTGAAGAAAAAGAAAAGCACCTTTGAGACAGGAGCCAAGATAGAATAGAATAGAATAGAATAGAATAGAATAGAATAGAATAGAATAGAATAGAATAGAATAGAATAGAGTAGAGTAGAGTAGAGTAGAGTAGAGTAGAGTAGAGTAGAGTAGAGTAGAGTAGAGTAGAGTAGAGTAGAGTAGAGCTGGAAGGGACCTTGGAGGTCTTCTAGTCCACGATTTCTGAAGGCAAGCTGTTCCACTGGTTAATTGTCCCTACTGTTAGGAAGTTTCTCCTTAATTCCAGGTTGCTTCTCTCTTTGATCAGTTTCCAACAATTGTTTCTTGTCCTGCCATCTGGTGCTTTGGAGAATAACTTGACCCCCTCTTCTTTGTGACAGCCCCTCAAATACTGGAATACTGCTATCATGTCACCCCTGTTTCTTCTTTTCTTTAGACTACTAGCCAAACCCAAGTACTGCAGCCATTCTTCATATGCTTTAGTTTCTAGGCCTTTGATCATTTTAGTTGCTCTTCTCTGAACTTTTTCCAAAATCTCAATATCTTTTTTGTAGTATGGTGACCAAAATTGGCTGCAGTATTCCAGATGTGGTCTTACTAGGGTTTTATAAAGCGGTACTAATACCTTGCGTGATCTTGAGTCTGTGCCTCTGTTTATACAACCCAGGATTGTATTGGCTTTTTTGGCTGCTGCTGCACACGGCTGGCTAATGGTCAAGTGATCGTCCACTAGGACTCCAAGGTGTTAGTCAACACATCTGATGTAAGGATAGAAAGGAGATTCAGCAGCAGGTAGATTTTTAATTATGTACATTTAGATTTCCTTGGCCCTCCAGATTTCCAGATGTGTTGGAACAGTGACTTCCATTCACTGCCAAAGAACAGGTACATCTGCAATAAGAGGTCACAAAAAAGTCAGCTATCGTCAAGGCATGACAAAAACCTTATTCCCTTTTTTTACATGCATCACATTACATGAGTGATGCATATAAAAACAGGGCAGGGTTTGGAGTGCCCAGTTATGGGCCTGCACTTTTTTTGACACCCTCCCCCCAAGTGGCTCTCTCCTTCTGAACAGCTGAGCTTGTAGCCTGGAAAAACCTGGAGAGCCCTGCTCCCTCTACCTATCTCCAGATTTGAGCAGCAGAGAAAATTTCTCACTGTGTTGAAGCACAAAGAAAAAAGGAAATAAATCTTAGCAGGTAACCTGCTTGTATGAAAGAGGCAGATCATGTGGTGTTGAGCGTAACTCTAGATGTGGATTCACATCAGTGACTTTTTTGCGCAAATGGAGATGACAGGCTGGCTCATTCTTGTAGGAACAAAGTCAGCCCAGCTTGGTTCTGCCCAGCTTCTCTCAGCCTGACCTCATGTTTTACTAGCTGCTGGTGGACGCAGGAGGTCCATTGGTTTAAGATGTTCCCATTTTTATAGTGCTATTCACACAAATATTTCAGTCAACCAAGCAAATGTTCCCCATAGGGAATCAGCTAAGCCATAAAAGAACTAGAACTTTGCATTTCAGAAATGGGGGGTCACAGCTAGCAATGGCTTCCAGGGATCTGACATCCTTGTGGGAATGGGATACAGGGTGTTAAAAACTGTTGGCCTATATGTCTATGGAGATGCTCAGTTATCCAGGTCATGGTTGTCACAAAGGTGCTTTTTCAAGAGGCAACTGGACTTTCTTGTTTTTCTTTGAAGACATTTCACTTCTCATCCAAGAAGCTTCTTCAGCTGTTGGCCTATTTCCATTGTAGCTGGCCATTATAGACATGGAGACTCAAGGCTACATGTTTTTCCTTTCCTTTCCTTTCCTTTCCTTTCCTTTCCTTTCCTTTCCTTTCCTTTCCTTTCCTTTCTTTTCCTTTCCTTTCCTTTCCTTTCCTTTCCTTTCCTTTCCTTTCCTTTCCTTTCCATCCCATCCCATCCCATCCCATCCCATCCCATCCCATCCCATCCCATCTTGAATTATTTAGTGGTAGCAAGAACCTCTGGGTATTATTGTTCTCTAAGCCAATATGGGAGATGTTGGAACAGAAGGGTTGGATATAAGTACTTAAAGGAAGAAGATACGGAGGTAGCATACTAACTGAAAACCCTTTCTTTATTACTAATTATTTGAAGCCTTGGATAAGCTATTATTCCTGGGTGTATGCTGCTTTGTTTTTCCTCTTGAGCACAGCTACCAAGCAAACGTCTACGTAAAAATGCATAGCTGATATCTGGCTTCTCTCAAATTAACCAAGTCTTATTGGCCAAGGCAATCTCCAGTTTGCAATCCTGGCTTGCAAAGGCTAAGTCAGAAGTCCTGGTTCACAGGCCCCTGAGATTTGGTCCAGCAAGGGGGATAGAAGCAGCAGCAAAGGGGTCATCCTAAACCAGCATTCGCTGTTCTTGTCATCTGGAAATAGGGACCCTGCTTTTCAGAACCCCAGAAGAAGGGAGGAGACCTTTAAGAGGCAGCTGGCTAGCCAGTCTTAGAAACAGGATAGACTGATTCAGATCTGTTGCAGAGGGAAGAGGAGAAAGCATATACAGGTAGTCCTTGACTTACAACAGTTCGTTTAGTGACCGTTCAAAGTTACAACGGCACTAAAAGAAAGTGATTTATGACCAATTTTCACACCTATGACCATAGTAGAATCCCTATGGTCATGTGATCTAAATTCGGACGCCTGGCAATTGGCTCACATTTATGACGGTTGCCGTGTCCCAGAATCAAGTGATCCCCTTTTGCGACCTTCTGACAAACAAAGTCGACGGGGGAAGCCAGATTCACTTAACCACAGTTTGACTAATTTAAAAACTACAGGGTTTCACTTAACAACGGTGACAAGAGAGGTCGTAACATGGGGCAAAAACTCACTCGACAAATGTTTCACTTGCCCACAGAAATTTTGGAATTTCAATTGTGGTCGTTAGCCGAGGACTACCTGTATATCCGGAGTACCAAGATTGTACCTGCTAGTACCTGATGAACCGCTGTTTACTTAACTGTGGTGTATTGAAGGCTTGGATTGTACGAGACACCGATGCCGTGCTTCAAAGTTCACTAATCAGTCTGGCTGGGTTCAAGACATCATATTAGGCCACAAACAGGGTTTGTGTCCCATGTAAGACCTCACTGATTTTAGGTAGCGAAGATGTCACCACGCAGGCAGGTTTTAAAACGCCCTCCTCGGATGCAGATCCGTTTTGCAAGAGCACCAGTTTTGTTCATATCCCACACACCAATTCTTTCTCTGATGATTCCCATGGTGTTGTTGTTTTTTTTAATTAAACCCAGTGCTTTTTTTTGTCATAGAACTCACCAGAACGGAGTTCCGGCACCTTTTTTTTTTTGACAGATTTTCCAAGTTTTAAAAGTAACTTTTGAAAATTTGATGTTTGGTCCACGTGGACTTGAACCGCCCTGTCGAGCGTAGCAGGTCGGCAGCAAAATCATTAAAACGGTGCATGCCGGCTGCTTGTGTGTCGAGTCCGATGCATGCGTACTTCATCCGGCTGCTCGGCTTGTGATTGGTTGTGTGGTCGCACGCTGAGTGCTTACTGTGGGTGACAACCATTATGTTTCGTTACACAACTGACGTGTGTGTGTGTGTGTACAGTGATTGACTACGTGCAAAAGGTAAATAGATGATTAACAAGATGTGAGTTCCGGCACCTTTTTTCTTACAAAAAAAAGCACTGATTAAATCTAACAAAATTAGGAACTGGGGGAGGGTGGGGGGCTAGATAAAATTATTTCCAAAGTTGGTCAAGTCTAAATCTTCTGTTGGGTTTTTCTCATCCAATCTGCCTGAAACTTTTCTTCTCTATTATATAAATCCCCCTTTGAGTTGAGCTGGGCTCCCCGTGACTTCATGGGGGGAGGGAATAGACTGAGGAACAGCTGCTCTCTCCTTATAGCATATTCCTCCCTCCCCCCTCATTTATACGACCTCCATCCTCCCCTCTTTTCACAAAGCAGACGATCTGGCTCTTTAAGAGAGCATTTGGAGATTAGGGATTGAGGCATGGATCGATTTAAACCCTTAGGAGGCTTTTCCTTATTTTTATACTAAAAATTATAATTATTTTACGAATTCTCTTAGTATTAGCCTCCCACGTCAGGGTAGCTCAGCAAACAAGCAAAGGAACAGTGGTTTTTTAAGGACTTCTATATGCCATTGTCTGAACTCTCAAACTAACCTGCATCCCTTACATTTCTTGGTGGCTTCTTATTCAAGTAGTAAGCATCAGGATCCTTTTCAGCCTGGATGCCATCACCTTCTCCAATTATAAGCAGCTTTTTCTTCTTCCAGGCTCCCTCACAAAGGCTGCTATTGTGGAGTAAGATTTAACTGCCATTACAACCAGCTTCTCTTATCAAGCAAGACAGCTAACTCTTGCATAGATTCAATTTTTTTATCTCTTATTATTTTTTATAAGTAGCTCAAGGTGGTGACATACTTAATACGCTTCCCTCCATCTTCCCCATGAGAATAATCCTGTGAGTGGGAGGGCTCAGGGACTGACTGGCGCAAAGTCACCCAGCTGGTTTCCATGCCTAAGGCGGGACTAGAACTCCCTGTCTCCTGGTGTTTGGCCCAAAGTCACCCAGCCGGCTTCATGACTAAGGCAGGACTAGAACTCACAGTCTCCTAGTGATTGGTCCAAAGTCTCCCAGCCGGCTTTCATGCCTAAGGCAGGACTAGAACTCCCTGTCTCCTGGTGATTGGCCCAAAGTCACCCAGCCGGCTTTCATGCCTAAAGCAAGACTAGAACTCCCTGTCTCCTGGTGATTGGCCCAAAGCCACCCAGCCGGCTTTTATGCCTAAAGCAAGACTAGAACTCCCTGTCTCCTGGTGATTGGCCCAAAATCAGCCAGCTGGCTTTCATGTCTAAGGCAGGACTAGAACTCCCTGTCTCCTGGTGATTGGCCCAAAGCCACCCAGCCGGCTTTTATGCCTAAAGCAAGACTAGAACTCCCTGTCTCCTGGTGATTGGCCCAAAATCAGCCAGCCGGCTTTCATGTCTAAGGCAGGACTAGAATTTGCCATCTCCTGGTGATTGGCCCAAAGTCACCCAGCTGGCTTTCATGCCTAAGGCGGGTCTAGAACTCTCTGTCTCCCGGTGATTGGCCCAAAGTCACCCAGCCGGCTTCATGGCTAAGGCGGGATGAGAACTCAGATTCTCCTCACCACCAGACCAAACTAGTAGTCAAATTCAGAGCAGATCAAATTCAAGAAATGCTCTGAAAATACACTTTGCTCATTTTGAATTCTAAACTTTGACAAAGATTTTGGAACTTAGTAAGAACCTACGTGCCCTTTCCCTTCCCTTTAGAATAATTGTCTTCTACCCAATTATAACAAAAGGTTTGCTAAACATGCAACCCTCTGCTGGGGAAGTAAAACCATTTTTTTCCCCTCACGCTGGTTTTCTTCCTTTGAGAAATTGAGACACGGAATGAACAGGCCAGTGACAGGGATAAAGGCTTTTTTTAATTTTATCAAATAGATCTGTACAAAAGTTAGCATTAGTCAGAAGCCAGTGGACAAAAACAGATAACTGACAACTTTCAAACTTTATACAGAAAAATAGATTGCATAAGTATTCCATCTTTAGCCCCCCTCTTTTGTGTTCCAAGCCCACCCGCCCCACACAAATACGCATCTGTAAAGGAAAATGTGAAAACAAAAACAAACCCAAGAATAGGAAACATAGAAAAGATAAGCTAGATAATCTCTGAAAGTTTAAAGTTTTATAAAGATTTGTTTTTCTTTTAAAAGGCACAAAGTTACCATTAGAATAGATGGTTGTTATATGCTCAGCATACAAAGGAACAAATATCAACAGAATTATTAGCCTACACCTAAGGATTAACCAAAACATAGTGGAGAATGTTAATTTTCACAGCTTTGATGAATAACATCCGATTCTTAAATAGGGCAATATTAAAGTGAAACAGTGTGGAAATTCTGCTAAAACTGATATTTCTTTTAAAAAAAAATAAAAAAGCTGTGACCCCCAGACCAATTCAAAATTGTAATATTTTCAAAAATATTTTTTTTAGTTTGGAATTAGCTTACAGTGGGAGGAGAACCTATTAAGTTTCCTTTTTCATACAAATTCACTCGATGGAGTGAATTCACTCCAAATTCACATTTTGCCAGAACAGAAATTCCAGTGAAGGAATCACAGTGCAAAATTACAGGTTGCACCTGTTTCTTCTGGCAGGTGTCTGTGGAGATTCTCAGTCATCCAGGTCATAGTTGTTTCCATGGTACTTTTTCAAAAGGCATCTGGAGTGGGGGTTGTTTTTTTTTGGAGAAGGAAGAAGGAAGAAGGAAGAAGGAAGAAGAAGGAAGGAGAAGGAGAAGGAGAAGGAGAAGGAGAAGGAGAAGGAAGAAGGAAGAAGGAAGAAGGAAGAAGGAAGAAGAAGAAGGAAGAAGAAGGAGAAGGAAGAAGAAGGAGAAGGAGAAGGAGAAGGAGAAGGAGAAGGAGAAGGAGAAGGAGAAGGAGAAGGAGAAGGAGAAGGAGAAGGAGAAGAAGAAGAAGAAGAAGAAGAAGAAGAAGAAGAAGAAGAAGAAGAAGAAGAAGAAGAAGAAGAAGAAGAAGAAGAAGAAGAAGAAGAAGAAGAAGAAGAAGAAGAAGAAGAAGAAGAGGAGTTGTCATTGTTGTTGTGCTTCTCAGCCAAGAAGCGAATGGATGAGAAGCGAAATGTCTTATTCTTCTCAAGGAAAAAAACGGTCCAGTTGCCTTTTGAAAAAGCATCTTTGAGACTCTGGCAGGTGATTTGCTTTCCTTGAAACATCCTACAGTTCTGGCAGGAAGCTCGTATCACACCTTGCCAGGTAAGATATTGTAATTTCCTTCCGATGGGGAACACCTTGCACAATATTTTTGCACGTGTGGAATTCCTAGCGGTGGAATTTGGCTTGCAAAAGCTGGGTTGTGCGAAGGCACTTTGGAGATGCCACTGTGGAAGTTCAAGTGGGTCAACCACAGCCCCAAAACTGAGCTTGTTCAATTTCCTTGATAAAAGTATCTATTCTGAGTTCCATTACTGCAACCTAAGTTCCAGCCCCCTCTGACTTAACAGGCAATGGATGAGAAAGTGTGTAGAAAAGGTTAACTCCACGAAACCTCTCTAAATAGAAATTAAAAAGACAAAAATTTAGAAAGCACCAGTATGGAGGCACACAGCCAATTTGGGGCTGGAAAACCATCAAGAGAAAAAAAAATGTCACTTTTTCTTCATCTGGAATACCAAATATCAAGGTCACCCACTGACTCCGGAAAAGATGGAAAAAACAAGTCAGTGCCAGGAATTCATTTCCACAACCCAGACCTTCCGGTAAGCAACAGTCCTGCAAATTCAGGACCAGACGTAGGTGGGCTCCCACTACATTCTAAGGCAGGGGTCTTCAAACTGGGCCCTTTTATGACTTGTGGACTTCAACTCCCAGAATTCCTCAGCCAGGCAGGAATTCGGGGAGTTGAAGTCCACAAGTCATAAAAGGGCCAAGTTTGAAGACCCCTGTTCTAAGGCAATGTTTCTTAACCTCAGCAACTTTAAGACACATGGACTTCAATTCCCAGAATTCCCTGGGTGATTCTTCTTCTAACCAGGCTATGCAAAATCAACCATGCTTCTCCCAATTTACCAAGCCCTAAATGATTGTTTAGAAGCCATACAGCTATGCTGGAGCCAACAACTGGAAGAGCTAGATGAGCGTTCTCTGGTTCCAGTGGCAGTCTACCTCAAGTTCCAGGTGTTTGAGAAAAACAATATGGAGTGGCCGTCACCTTCTTAGCACCTGGAAGTGAATGTTAGCCAGAAGCAACTTGGCACAACTTTTGTTGGAACGGGGTGTGAATTCTGCTTTTTCTCCACCTCTTAGGGTTCCTATATTATCACTGTTTCTTTTGAAGCATTTCTAATTTTCCTTTCTGACAGACTTTAAATGCTGCTTTTTTCCTCTTTTTAACGAGTAGTGTAATTAGGGAGATGAGAAAGCTCCTCCACTACTTCACGGACTGTAAAGTCTTTATTTTATTTAAATTCTACCTCTTGCACAGAATTACTTCATTAATTAAAAGGACAAAAATTACGCAGAACATAAATACATATTTAACAGATTTACTCTCAAACAATGACAAAAAAATATATATATCAATGCACTTTTTAAGCTTCCAAACAAAATGTTAATTACAGCCAAACCTTGCTCAGAACTTCAACTAAAATTAAGAAATGCTGACATTAGTTGGTTGGTTGGTCCCCAAAGATTCTTGGATGGTCCCTCAGTATTGTTAATTGAACACTTAGGATTTTAAAAAAAAGATCCCACATGGGTTTTTGTGCAAGGCTGTTCTGTCCCTAGTTTGCCACAAAACCTTAAGCACCATCTTCACCTCGACTTTTGCAGTCCTGGATTTGAAATCCAAACTCATCTCAAAGTTCTCACAGAGGAGTTCGAATGGATTGTCCTTCATCTGTTCAAGAGCATTCATTGGTCCCGATGTTGTTTAATATTATTTGCGAATCAGAATAAACAAAATGGAACTCTGCCTTGGAAAAATCTAAGAGATTCTATGGAGGGAACGGCCAGGCAAAGTGGGAGGCACTTCGGACTATGCAATGATGCTCCATTATGGTTCTTTGTTACTAATTATTATCACTTCTTTGCTCCGTCTTTTGCGTCTGTGTAGTGCACACTGTTGAAGGCTGGTGGGGAAGACCTGGAGAAGTGGCTCCTTCCATCAGCTCAAGGTCTCGTCAGGGTTGTGTAGACTGGCTGGTCCCAGTTCGCCGTGGGGCTGTGAGAAGGGGGGATGGACAGGCTGTTGAGGATGGGGGTGGCATACGGCCGGCGAGAGGAATGGAAGTATGGGTATTGGTAAATGCTGGAAGAGTAGCCCGAGTAGGGATTGTAGTAGTTAGAACCCTGAAGATCTGTGTAGTCACACTGGGAGCTGGAAAAAGACCCCGTGGCTAAGCTCGGGGACACGGTGGTGGCACACGCCTGAGCAGTATAGGATCCGTAGTCCGAATGGGTTGGAGAGTTGTGAGGCTGGTCATTGTAATGGCTAGGGCTGAGCTGTTCGGTCTTGATGTGAGGCCTCTGCTGGCTGGTTTCACTGGAAGAAGGAGAGGCAGAGGCTGGGCTCTTGTGAGTCCATCCCTGGGAGGCCCCACCAGTGCTGCCGTTGGCCGCGTGAGAGTAAGAGGTCCCATAAGATCCTGCGGTGGAGCTCTGCCCATGGCTGGCTGGCATGGCAGAGTGCCCATTGAGCGGCAAGTACTGGTCAAATTCATGGATGTCAAAGGCCTCCATGTTGTTGATGACCTCACTGCTCAACTCGGAGATGTCCACGTTGCTGAAATCAATGTTCTGTCGACCGCTTTCCATGAGGCGCCGGCCTTCGTGCTTCAGCTCTTGCTTGCCCCCAGGGTGTAGTTCTGTCTTAGGGGTGGTAGGTGGGGTAGGAGGCCCATGGGGCTGCCCTAGAGGAAAGTGCATTTAAAACAAAATCATCGTCTTACAAGTGGAAGATGGTTTAGCTTAAGCGCCAGCCCTGAAAGATGTAGGGTGATCTTATTTAATAAAAATAAAAGAAATAAGAAGCTGATCTGCAGAAAAGCAAAGGATCATCTACTCTGGAAATCAGCTTTGGAAATCCTGCTATCAAAATATAAAAGAAGCTTGGCTGCAGGCCAGGCCATCATTTCTAGAGGTCCCCACCTACCAGGAAAACATTTAAGCTGGGATGGTGAGCAGCAGGAGGGCCAAGTTTAACAGAATAACAGAGTTGGAAGGGACCTTGGAGGTCTTCTAATCCAACCCCCTGCTTAAGCAGGAATCCCAGTGGTGGGATTCAGCCGGTTCACACCACTTCAGCAGAACCGGTAGCTACTTTTTTGTTGCCCACGCCCAGAATGGACTTCTGGAAGCGGCATCCACACAGAGAACCGGTTGTTCACCTATTTGAATCCCACCACTGAAGAGACCCTATACCATTCAAGTGGTTGTCCAATCTCTTTTTGAGAGCCTCCAGTGATGGAGCACTCACAACTTCTGAAGGCAAGTTGTTCCACCAATGAATTGTTCTCACAGTTAGGAAATTTCTCCTTAATTCCAGGTTGCTTCCATCCACTGTTTCTTGTCTTGCCTTCTGGTGCTTTGGAAAATAGTTTGCCCCCCTCTTCTTTGTGGCAGCCCCTCAAATATTGAAAATAAGAAAAGGTAAGGAACAACCTGACAAGCTTGCTTTCTGGCCAATGTGGGCTTATGATGTGGCAACCCTTTGGCAGAGCACCTACAGTGTGAACTTAGAATTCCAGATGTGCTAAACAGAATGAACATGGGAGAGACCAAGTAAGGGTTGACTGTACAATGTACTCATTAGAAAATGAGTGGAATATCCAAAGCTTTACCTTCTACCACTTCCACCTTTGGGCCCCCCGAGCAATTTTAAGATGCGTGGACTTCAATTTCCAGAATACCCCAGCTGGCACTGAAGACGACACATCTTAAAATGTCTAAGGAAGGGAGACACAAAACTTCTCATCTGACAGGGAAAGGATTCTCTTACATTCAAGCGAGGGTCTTTCCAAACCAACCAGACATTAAGGATAACATCTGGCACCTAATGCTTTCCTAATAGCTTTCCCAACTCTGCATGTCGATTTGGTGAACTGCATATGCAGAAAGTTTTGGAAAGCCGTTCTGAGTGTAAGCAGCTGCAACGGAGGGAAACGGAAGCTATGGGGGGGGGGGGATAACAAGAAGTTGTCAAACCATTTAGCACAGCATGGGCCAGCTGAAAGAACCATACCACACATTGGTCAGGACTTAACCAAGGTCTGATTTGACTTGCTTTGCAGAATGAAGCTGAGTGTGCACTTTGATTTGATGAATGAAATTAGTCCAAAGTTGTGAATGGCAAGTTTGAGTGCACCTATTGTTTTATGGCAGTTTGGTGCTTTTTAATTGGGTTTTCTGTTTTTATGACGAAAACTGCCTGGAGTAAACCAATTTAATATGAAAGGGATGCAAACACATGGCAAAGTCCATCAGATCTTCACCAACTGATTCAAAGATGCCAGACCAGAAGTCCCAAATCCATTCAGTGGAACGACTTGCTTCTAGAAGTTCTAGGTGCTCCAATACCGGAGGTTTTTTAAGAAGAGATTGGACAACCATTTGTCTGAAATGGTCTAGGGCAGGGGTAGGCAACCTTGGCTCTTTTATGACTCGTGGACTCCCAGAATTCCTGAGCCAGCCATGCTGAGGGGAAAGAGAGAGGTTTCCAAGCTGAGCCATGCTGGCTCAGGAATTCTGGGAGTTGAAGTCCATGAGTCATAAAAGAGCCAAGGTTGCCTACCTCTGGCCTAGTCCATTGTTTCTCCACCTCAGCAACTTTAAGACGTGTGGACTTCAACTCCCAGAATTCCTGAGCCAGCCATGCTGAGGGGAAAGAGAGAGGTTTCCAAGCTGAGCCATGCTGGCTCGGGAATTCTGGGAGTTGAAGTCCACGAGTCATAAAAGAGCCAAGGTTGCCTACCTCTGGCCTAGTCCATTGTTTCTCCACCTCAGCAACTTTAAGACGTGTGGACTTCAACTCCCAGAATTCCCGAGCCAGCCATGCTGAGGGGAAAGGGAGAGGTTTCCAAGCTGAGCCATGCTGGCTCGGGAATTCTGGGAGTTGAAGTCCATGAGTCATAAAAGAGCCAAGGTTGCCTACCTCTGGCCTAGTCCATTGTTTCTCCACCTCAGCAACTTTAAGACGTGTGGACTTCAACTCCCAGAATTCCTGAGCCAGCCACGCTGAGGGGAAAGAGAGAGGTTTCCAAGCTGAGCCATGCTGGCTCAGGAATTCTGGGAGTTGAAGTCCATGAGTCATAAAAGAGCCAAGGTTGCCTACCTCTGGCCTAGTCCATTGTTTCTCCACCTCAGCAACTTTAAGACGTGTGGACTTCAACTCCCAGAATTCCTGAGCCAGCCATGCTGAGGGGAAAGAGAGAGGTTTCCAAGCTGAGCCATGCTGGCTCGGGAATTCTGGGAGTTGAAGTCCACGAGTCATAAAAGAGCCAAGGTTGCCTACCTCTGGCCTAGTCCATTGTTTCTCCACCTCAGCAACTTTAAGACGTGTGGACTTCAACTCCCAGAATTCCCGAGCCAGCCATGCTGAGGGGAAAGGGAGAGGTTTCCAAGCTGAGCCATGCTGGCTCGGGAATTCTGGGAGTTGAAGTCCACGAGTCATAAAAGAGCCAAGGTTGCCTACCTCTGGCCTAGGCCTAGGCCGCTTTATGACTCGTGGACTTCAATTCCCAGAATTCCTGAGCCAGCCACGCTGAGGGGAGAGGTTTCCAAGCTGAGCCATGCTGGCTCAGGAATTCTGGGAGTTGAAGTCCACCAGTCATAAAAGAGCCAAGGTTCCCTACCCCTGGTATAGGCTTTCCTGCCTGAGCAGGAGGTTGGACTAGAAGACCTCCAAGCCAAGGTCCCTCCCAACTCTGTTATTCTAGGGAAGCAGGGAAAGGAGTGCAAGGAAGGGGAGACATAAATCAAAAGGAGGAGGTGAATCTGTCAGCAGTTCTTCTCATAAACAGCAGCTCAGCTCAATTGGGGAGAAGCATTTCCAATCGCAAATGAACTCCTTATAAAGGAGGCTGGGAAAATTACTCTTGCAGGCTGTAGCTATCTGCATTTGCCCCTAATTCTAGCATTAGAGAGACTATTGGAATCTGGCTAATTCTTGCTTTCTTGGTCTAGTGCAGCTGAGTGAGTCTGGAGAACAGCCTTTGAATCTTTCACAGAAGCTTCACACAGCCCTTATATCAGTGGTCTCCAATCTTTCTGGCTTTGGAGGGGGAGAGGGGATGGTTCTGCACAAGCAGTGGGCGGGCACACAAGTGGGGGTGCATGTGTGAGTGTGCTCGCCCACCGCTTACGTGGCCCAATTCCAAATGGGCCGTGGCCTGGGGGTTGGGGACCCCTGCCGAATATAATGTGTATGTCTGCAATACACACATACATGCAAGGGAATTGAGCTGTAAGGGACCTTGGAGGTCTTCTAGTCCAACGCCCTGCTCAAGCAGGAGACACTTGCACCATTTCAGACAAGTGACTGTCCAGTCTCTTCTTAAAAACCTCCAGTGATGAAGCACCCACAACTTCTGAAGGCAAGCCGATCCACTGGTTAATTGTCCTGCTGTGAAGCTGACAAGGGCAACTACTTTTAGAAATCTGAGCAGGTGGTCTGAACAGCAGGGAAAGTTACTGATGACTTTACATGCGCAAACTGCAGGATCACCACGACTCCTGCTTTGTAACAAGGACAGATAAGACATCAATGCTCTATTGTGAGAGGGGAGGGAGAAGGGGAGGGGGGGAGGCTGGGGAGGACTCATCCCACTTTCCCCCCGACTTTCCTATTTTTCAGAAAATATGTTATTGTTGCAATAAGCACAGCAGAGGCCTAAACTGCATTTTTTTCCCATCCATTTCCTGCTGAAAATTCATCTCCCACCTAATTCCAGTAGCAAAGTACAGAGAGTCCTTGCCTTATGACCGCAACGGAGCCCAAAATTTCTGTTTGTTGAGTGAGACATTTGTTAGGTTGCCCCATTTTACGACCTTTCTTGCCACAGTTGTTAAGCAAATCACTGCAGCTGTTAAGTTAGTCACCCGTCGTTAAGTGAATCTGGCTTTCCCCGTTGACTTTGCTTGTCAAAAGGTCACAAAAGGTCACATGACCCTGGGACATGGCAACCGTCACAAATATGAGTCAGTTGCCAAGTGTCTGAATTTTGATCACCTGATCATGGAGATGCAGTATAGGTTGTAAGTGTGCAAGGATTTCTTGGGAAGCTGCAAAAAATAGGGAGGAGCTGCACCCAGCCGGGGGTTTCTAAGCTGCCAGAATCCGGTTTCAGTGAGGAACTTTGATTTATCAATATCTCAAAAACTCCTTTTAAAAATATCCCTGCCGTGCAACAGCTGGAAATAAAAAAGGGGGGGGGAACCAGGAAGTTGCTTATTGGGGGGAAATAAATCTTTTGCAGCCTTCTGACAAGCAAAGTCAATTGGGGAGCCAGATTCACCGAGTAACCGGGTTACTAGCTTAATCGCTGCAGTAATTTACTTAACAACCGTGGCAAGAAAGGTCGTAAAATGGGACAAAACTCATTTAACAACTGTCTCAGCGACGGAAATTTTGGGCTCAATTGTGCTCCTAAGTCAGGAATGCTGGCTCAGGAATTCTGGGAGTTGAAGTCCACAAGTCACAAGAGGGCCATAGTTCCCCCACCCCTGCTATAGGGTCTCCCATAGAATGCCTAAAGATATATATGCATGGGGGCCCTGCTCCCAAGACCCCTTGGAAGGAAAAGGAGACCCATGTGCAAGAGCTTTCCACAAACGTGTTCAGAGTGCACCAATTTCTGAACACGAATATACTTTTAGCCCTCAGCTGTGGAACTGAGCACAGAGCCACAAGGTCTTGGCTTTATGCCCAGGAGCAGAAGCCAGAAATGGAAAAATCCCAGCTTTCTTGCAAAAAAAAAAAAGACTGTGAGTAGAACAGAAGCAGAGAAGAAACTGCCAATTTTGTAGGGGGGGGGAAGGGGGATATTCTCAGATTGTAGCCTGTGTTGGCCAAGGCACCTGGGACAGCTCCAAAGAAAAAGTGGGAGTCCATGGGAAGCATCCTGCAAGCGCCACAGTTCTGGAAGGAGAAAGGCCGCAGAAGTCCCATGGAGAAGGACATCTACTCTATCAAACTTGATTGATCGATTAATGTTCTCATGGTATCTGGAACTGAGCCTTTCTTTTCCCAAGAAAATCATCCCAAACAGGAAATGCGCCAAGCAGGAGAACTTGAAATATCGGCAGAGCTACCGAATCTCCACCTACATTCATGCTATTTCTCTTGACATGAGACATCCAAGATAAAGCAAATTAAGGATTCTGCCCTTGAACAAACTGTCACGTCTGCCATCTCCAGCTTCTTCCCTTCACTGGCATCCTGCCATACATTGTAAGGGAGGGGAGAAGGAATTTGGGGGAGTAACATGTGGGCCTGGGAATGAAAAGGGGGGGAGGGAAGACACATTGACAAGAACCAGAGGTGCTAAACTGGAATAAACCAACATCCAAGGACACCTGGCCTGGGAACCGAATGTGAAACTGGATTGAGGAGCCAAGCTCCGAGCCATTCGCAAAACATCTTCAAGGCAACCTATTGGACACTGATGAACTGGTCAAGGGGGGAGGGCCAGGAGAAAGGGGCAAAGTTTAACCTTTATGCGGGAATACTCAAATCTAGCTTTATTTTCGCTGCAAACACTTAACTTTAGTAAAAGAACCTATCACTTCAACCAAAGAGAGTCGAGGGTCTTTCTTTCCTAAATGTCTAAGTTGGGGCAGGTCTGACACAAAAACTCTTCCCTTCCCTCACCTGTGTGGTCACTGGGGTGATGCACTTCACTCATCGAGCCCAGCCCCGAGTCTGATTTGAAGATCTGGGATCCTCCGTGATGGTTCAGCTCAGCTCCTGAATCTGAATCGCTCTGGCCGGCTTTGACACTTTTCCTCCGGCGTGGCTGGTATTTGTAGTCTGGGTGATCCTTTTTATGTTGAACTCTCAACCGTTCCGCCTCCTCCACAAAGGGACGCTTCTCATTTTCACTCAGCAAGCTTAAAAAAAAAAGAGAGAGAGGAAAACTAAAGGAGTCATTCATGTATGCCTTTAACCCAATTTAAGTCTAACACTCTTATGTAGTCCCAAAAACATAATCGGTGCCCTGTTGGATCAGATCAAAGGCCCATCTAATCCAGCAGCCTGTTCTCTCGGTGGCCAACCAACTGCACAAGGAAGCCCACCAGTCTCCCAGCAGAGGGTCTTCACAGGCAGTCCCACTGCCATCAAAGCTAAGAGCCATGGATCTCCCAGGTCTTCTATGAATCTGTCCAAACCTTTTTTTTTTGAAGCTAACCAAACTTTTGGGCACAGCAAGCATCACATCTCGTGATGGCAAATTCCAAACTTGAATCGCTTGTGTTGTGTGGTTACATATGTCCTAATTCTTCCAGGATTCAATTGTATTGGTTGGTTCTAGAATTTGAGGAAAGGGAAAATAACTTCCCCTTGTCCACTTTATCCATCCCACATCTAATTTTGTACAACTCTGTCATCTCATTCACCTCCTTTCGAGACTAAAAAAAAAACCCCAAATGTTGCAATCTTTGTTCACAGGGAAGATGTTCCAACCCCTTGATCACCTTAGTTACCCTCCTCTAACCTTCTCCAAGTTCCCTTATGTCCCTTAAAAGATGCCCTGAACAGAACTGTGCACAATATTCCAGATGTGGTCACACTAGTGATTCTTCTATGGGCATTATACTATTGGGTAATGGTAAGTGAGAATGACCTTGGGAGACAGGGAGAAGAGACCCAGCCAAGGAAATGGCCAGATAAAAGGCAACTTAGCCAGCAGCAGGAATGGGGGTGGGGCAAGAAGATGCTCAGAAGAGACCCTCCCTGGTTTCTTGGGCTGTAAAGGGGATGGGGGGAGGGGAAATATACTTTTGAATTTGCAAGTTTCTGTTAATATAACCTTGCAATAATGTAGAATTAGCTCATCTGGCCCTGCTTACTATTTGGTCTTTCTGTCAGACTTGCCACAGCGTAAACCTCTAAATAGAAACGAGCCTTGGCTCCATTTGTTGAGAAAAGTATAATTTATTAGAAATTGAGCAATATTGCAATAATGCATAGCCAGAACCGAGAATCGCGCGCCAAAATCCTTATGTTCAAACTTTTCCCTCCCTTAGCCGCCTCCCATCGCTGACCACACACGCACACCGTGTCCAATCAGATTGAAGCAAGGTATCAAGAGTTTGCCTCTATGGATACATGAGTCAAAATATTTCCTTCACTTCAAGTGTTGCTTGTCCTCAATGAGGTCAGGAGGGGGAAGGGCTTCTGCCGGTGATCGCAATGGGGAGGATTTTGCTGGTTTAAGCAGATTACGGTGGAAGACAGGACGTATCCTCTTAAGGTTTTTTGGTCATTTAAGTCTGACAGTTGCCGGGTTGATGATTCTCACCATAGGGAAAGGACCTACAAATTTTCTCCCAGCTTTCCCAAGGGTTGTCGAGACCAGGGGTCCCCAATCTCTGGCCGTGGCCCACTACCGGGCCTTGAGACGTTCGGAACCGGGCTGAAGTAGTGGGCGAGCGTGCGCATCCCCACTTGCACGAGCAACAGGTGGGTATGTGCCTGCCGCTCACATGGACCCATCTCATCTCCTCACCCCGCCTGGTTCACAAAGCTGGAAATGTTGGAGAACTCTGGTCTAGACTGTAGATACATGGTGGACAAATACACTTCATCCCCTATCTTGATTTTTTTCTGAGGGGACTTCTTGTCAGCATATTTCTTATAGGTTTTTCTGGCTGCATCCAACGCCTTGCGAACTCATGGCCATGGATATTAGCACCTGTCTTGTCGATATCGTTTCTTATTATCCCAAACACACAGTGTGTAGAGGATACACACCGTGCTAATACCTTCATTGAACGTCATATGTACCTTGGGTCATTGAACTGTTTATCATTACTCTAAAATCTCTTTCCCCCATTGGTCCCTGCAGGCTCTGATCACATTCCTTTGCATAATAAGTAGTTAGAATTTTTGGTCCAAGGTACATATGATGCAAGACCCCCATCCTTCTTCTCCATGGGATTTTAACTGCCTGTCCAAATGGGAAATTATCTCCAATGCAGAGCTCAATATTTTTACTTGATGAAAATAAGCAACAAACCACACTTTTAAAAACTGAGATACACCAAAGGCACTCAAACCAATTCCTCATGGCCCACATCACTATGTTTTACCCCAATCTCCAGTAGCACATAACAAATAGTGTCACATTTTTTGTTACATTGCTTTAATATTATTTTTCCTGTTAAAGATGGCACTGCCAATGGCAGCCTCGGTGAAATGGTCTCTAGTTGTAACTATGATTTATAACCTATCACTTGCTGTTTATATGAACATTATGAGCTTCTGCACCGGAGACAAATTCCTTGTGTGGCCAATCATACGTGGCCAATAAAGAATTCTATTCTATTCTATTCTATTCTATTCTATTCTATTCTATTCTATTCTATTCTATTCTATTCTATTCTAATTCTATTCTAATTCTATTCTATTCTATTCTATTCTATTCTATTCTATTCTATTTCTTATTCTATTCTATTCTATTCTATTCTATTCTATTTCTTATTCTATTCTATTCTATTCTATTCTATTTCTTATTCTATTCTATTCTATTCTGCCAAATTACAGGACAAATTTCATGACAAACAATATTAAAGATGGTTTCTGGGGGAAAAAATGATTACAGTTTTAAAAACACAGAACAGTCAAAGACATTTCAGAACAATAAATTACTTCACCTTTACGGAACTAGAAGATAATATGCTTCCAATGACAATCAATCAATCAATCAATCAATCAATAAATAAATAAGCAAGCAAGCAAGCAAGCAAGCAAGCAAGCAATATAACCAAGGAGTATGTTAGCATGTACGTGGCTCTATCTGAAATCAACAGAACTATTTAACTGGCTGGATTCTATGGCCAAGTCTCCATTTTAGCCTTTCCCCAACCCTTTGCCATCCAGATGTGTTATGAATGCCATGGCTGGAATTGTTGTGATTCCAACTGTTGCAACATCTGAAGACTATCCCCTGGGATACAGCAGCTCCACAAACTGAGCTGGACTTGGGATCCCATGAATAAAGCCCTACTGCCAATACTGCCTCACTCCAACTTCACACAAGGACAGAATCCAAATGAAAATGTTTGGACTAATGAGCTTTCTTCGCATTTCCTATGCTTTTAAGTATTTTAAACAAAGCTTCTAATCTTTGCGACAAGTTTAAGGGACAAGCTTTTCCTTTATAATGAATAACACAAAAAATATCGCAATCCGCCAACGCGCCACGGCCGACTTGTTCTGGCCAACTTGCTGCAGGACAACTTGCCAAGGCCAGCATGCCACGGGACAATTCCACAATTCAATTCTTTAAAACGATTTAAAAAATGTTTTTAATTTTTGTCATTTACATTTCACTCTGTCCCTCCTTTTGCAGCCTTTAATGATTCTGTTCCATCAGCCGAGGTGGCGCAGTGGTTAGAATGCAGTACTGCAGGCTAATTCTGCTGACTGCCGACTGTCAGCAGTTTGGCAGTTCGAGTCTCACCGGGTGCTCAAGGTTGACTCAGCCTTCCACCCTTCTGAGGTCAGTAAAATGAGGACCCAGATTGTTGGGGGCAACAGGCTGACCCTATAAACTGCTTAGAGAGGGCTGTAAAACACTGTGAAGCGGTCTAAGTGCTATTGTATTGCCCTTCCTTCCTTCCTTCCTTCCTTCCTTCCTTCCTTCCTTCCTTCCCAGTCGTTAAAGTGCAGCATTACAGGGTAAAATGAGGACCAGACTGTTGGGGACAAAAGGCTGACTCTGTAAACCGCTCAGCATTATGGGGTGGTATATAAGTCTAAGTGCTGTTGCGAGTTGGCCATGGCAAGTTGGCTGCAAGTTGGTCACGGTGAGTTGGCTGTGGCGAGTCGTCCTAGACCCCCAAAATAATGCAATAGAAAACCAAAGAACGCATTTGTTTCCTCTGTTTCTCTTTAAAAGAGAGAGATTAGTGGCTTACCTCTCAAATGTCCAAAATCTGCATCTGAGAGAAACTGGCTTGGCTACAATACTGCAATCCTGTAGTTGTTTACTAAGTAGCAGAACTCGACTGAACTCAGCACAGCTCGATTTGGAGTTGAGAACCACAAGAACACAACCTTCCGCTTACATTTTCAACAAGGCCCATTAAACAAACAAGGATCTATTTCAGGGGCACGAACTATATTTTCTTTTCCAGCTTTCCACATAAAAGTAAATAGCTACTGAATTGATAGAAATGGAAATAGAATCATAAGGTTACAAGGGTCCTTGGAGGTCTTCTAGTCCAGCCCCCTGACTAAGGCAGGAGTTGAAAAGTTGTCCAATCTTTTCTTTAAAAAAAACAAAAACAAAACCCCTCTCAGCAACGGAGCACCCACAACTCCAGGGGGCAAGCTGTCCCATTAATTAATTGTTCTGTCAAGAAATTCCTCCTTATTTCCAGCTTGGATCGTCCTTTGACGAGTTTCCACCCACTGCTTGTTGTCCTGTTCTCAGGTGCTGTGGGAGTGCAAACTGTCACTTTTTTCCTTGTGACAACCCTTCAAGGATTGGAAGATGCTATCATGTCTCCCCCTAGTTCTTCTCTTCCTTAGGGCTAAACAAACCTGGTTTCGCAATAGTGGCAAATATCTGCAGCTCGGGGGCAGGATGAGGGTGGAGGTTTGTTCTCCGAGCTTGTGGGTTGGTGTCCGGAACATATCGTTACCAGTCTTCAGTGGAATTTAGGGGAGTTGTGTGGTTGTGTGTTCCCTAAACTCCACTGAAGATGTTACCTAGCCTGGCAACGAAACGTTCGGAAACCAACCCATAAGCTTGGAGGACGTACCTCCACCCTCGTGCCTAGTTTCCTTAGCTGTTTATCGTATGGTTTAGTCTTCAGACCCCTCATCATCTTTGTTGCTCTTCTCTGCCTTAAACCAAACTGATTCCGAATCAAAGTGTATTGTGCTCTTATCCTCCACAAATATGCCACAGAAATGCCTCAGTTGCCATATTGATATATCAGTTTAGCCTCCAGACTCCTTGTCGCCTTTGTTGGTCTTCTCCGCATTAGAATCAGAATAGAGCTGGAAGTCGGAGGTCTTCCAGTCCAGCCACCTGCTCAAGTAGGAGACCCTATATCATTTCAGACAATTGGCTGTCTAGTTTCTTCTTAAAAACTTCGAGTGATGAAGCACCCACAACGTCTGAAGGCAAGCTGTTCCTCCTTAATTCCAGGTTGCTTCTCTCCTCGATTAGTTTCCATCCATTGTTTCTTGTCTTGCCTTCTGGTGCTTTGGAGAATAGTTTGGCCCCCTTTGTGGCAGCCCCTCAAATACTGGAATACTGCAATCATGTCACCCCTAGTCCTTCTTTTCTCTAGACCAGTGATGGCGAACCTTTTAGAGACTGAGTGCCCAAAAACTGCAACCCAAAACCCACTTATGCATCGTCGAGTGCCGGGCGGGTGTGGCCCGTTGGCTGGGTGTGGCCAATTGGGTAGGTGTGGCCAATTGGGTGGGCGTGGCTGCGGTGGTAACGGTAGACTGGGTGGGACTAAAAAGTTCAATCAATCAATTCCAACTTTGCAAGATCTTTTTTTTTTCCCGCGAGAAGTTGAAATTGACTGATTGAACCTTTTTTTTTTTTTTGCACACGGCGGTGGAGGCCTAAAGCGAAAAGATTTTATAAAACCCAGCTGAAGGCCTAGGACTGGGGCGACGGCGCGCGTGCCCACAGAGAGGGCTCTGAGTGCCGCCTCTGGCACCCATGCCATAGGTTTGCCACCACTGCTCTAGACTAGCCAGACCCAATTCCTGCAACCATTTTTCGTATGTTTTAGTCACCAGGCCTTTAATCATCTCAGTTGCTCTTCTTTGCATTTTTTCCCAAAGTCTGAATATCTTTTTTGTAATGTGGTGACCAAAACTGGATGTAATATTGCAGGTGTGGCCTTACTAAGGCTTTATAAAGTGGTACTAATACAACCAAATTGATTCCAAACTGATACTAATAAAACAAAACCAACCATTAAACCAAACTGATTCCGAATCAAAATGTATCCTGCTCTTATCCTCCACAAATATGCCAGAGAAATGCCTTGACTGCCGTATTTATACATCATTCAGGGCAACTAAAATACAGCAGTGCTCCCGGGGCCCTTTGCACGCTGCCCAAGGAGCCACAACATCCTTCCTTCACCTTTTGGCAGCCCTTGGAAAATCCCCAAAGACCCCCTTCAAGAAAAGTACCTGCTTTAAAGGTTAAAAAAAAACTACCTTTTCCCACCCCTTTTGACAATTGTCTTCATGTGGGAGGGCGAGTTGCACCCATTTCAGACTCTGACCTAAAACACCCTCTTGGTTGCAAAATTCACACTTAGGACCATTGCAGCAACCCCATGGGTCATGTGATCAAAATTCAGACACTTGGCAACTGGCTCATATTTACGACGGTCGCAGTGTCCCGGGGTCATGTGATCCCCTTTTGCGACCTTCTGACAAGCAAAGTCAATGGGGAAGCCAGACTCACTTAACAAACATGTTACTAACTTAATCACTGCAGTGATTCGTTTAACAACTGAGCCTCTACTTATGGAGCACCAACAACTTCTGGAGACAAGCTGTTCTACTGGTTAATTGTTCTGTTAGGAAATTTCTCCTTAGTTCTAGCTTGCTTCTCTCCTTGATTAATTTCCACTCATTGTTTCTTGTCTTGCCTTCTGGTGCTTGACTCCCTCTTCTTTGTGGCAGCCCCTCAAATACTGGAACGCTGTTATCATGTCCCCCCTAGTCCTTCTTTTCTCTAGATTGATATATTCAATTCCTGCAACTGTTCTTCATATGTGGGAGAAAAGTTCTTAAATTTCCAAAGCTCTGCTCCCATTAAATCCCACTCATGTTTTCTGGCATCTCTGGATAACAACCGTCCATCCATCGTAACGTGGGCAATCCATGAAGACCACAAAATAAATGTTACCAAGTTTTGTAAAATGGCCCCAGATTCACTGACTGATTGATTCTGACACTATTTTCTGCAGTGCCCTTTGGTTTGCCACCAATTGCTCAAAAGCCCTTAAAAATTCTTCCAATACACTATTGCTTTCTTATTCAACTACAGCCCCAACTGCTAACAAAATTAATCTTAATTATTTATTAAGCATTTATCCCTAGAAAATTTCCAGACATAGAAAAAACAATTGATACAGTGTGTTATAGTCAATTATGACATCACAATATAAAATAAGGAGCTCCTAAACTAAAAAGTCCATGGCATGTAATATTCATTTCTATACATTCAAAGGAAAAAGAAAAGCATTTATTTTAAAGCAATTTCACAAGAGCTCATGAAGAAAAGGTTGGGGTTTTTTTTCACAACTTAAGATGACTCAGTATTAAGCCTAAACCTGATGCAAGTCAATTCCAAGGGACTGGCGGCAAATAAGGAAAAATTCTCAGCCCTAAAGAGAAGCAGTTTGATTTGAGATTAGCTGAGAAGGAAAAGGGAATTTTAGTGCAACAGCACATCTTCAGCCCAAAATGGCACTATGTCATAGGGAAGAGAATTCTTTATTGTCACTATATATATATATATCTCTGAGATTCGAACCTGGGCAGCTTGCATGTTAGGCAGCTGTATTAACCTCTAGGCCACAGGTTCCCCTCACTCCTGTCAGCAGAAACCTATATTTGGTAGACCGGGTGCTTCACCCAACATATAGATATATCCTCCCTGGTTTCTGCTGACAGGAGTGAGGGGAACCTGTGGCCTAGAGGTTAATACAGCTGCCTAACATGCAAGCTGCCCAGGTTCGAATCTCAGAAGGGTATGACTAGCTCAGGGGTAGGCAGCCTTGGCTCTTTTATGACTCGTGGACTTCAACTCCCAGAATTCCTGAGCCAGCTTGGCTCAGCTTGGAAACCTCTCTCTTTCCCCTCAGCATGGCTGGCTCAGGAATTCTGGGAGTTGAAGTCCACCAGTCATAAAAGAGCCAAGGTTGCCTACCCCTGGACTAGCTGATGAGAGCTAAAGAGCTCGAAGGATGTTTAGCAGTCCTGACAATACTGCAGACCCTGGGCAAGCAGCGCTTACATGCCATGTCCTGGAGAGAAGGAAGTGAAACTCCAATCATCTTTTCTGCCGTCCTCACCACTCTCGGCACCACCTTCCTGTCCGAAACAGTAATACCTCCAAACCACACAGTAATACAATGGAGACTTGACTGTCAAGAGTTTCTCTAGGGAGTATAACTTTGCTGACATTACGAAGGATTTGTGAGCGGGTGACTAGCACAGAAGATAAAAATGACAGAAGTGAACATTCAGAAAGGGACTTTCCATCCCCATAAACACCACAAACACACACACACACACACACACACACACAGAGTAAAATGAGCCACATTATTTTAGATTCATAAAAAAAAAAAAAATTATGGTTTGATATATTCACTCGTTAATTCAATGGAAAATAAAACACTTTTGACTACAATCCTACATCAATTTGTTCTTGCTGAAACAAAACCAAGAGGCATCTCTTGGGTTACATGTCCCATTTCTTGCCATAGCTCTCTCCAATCCAGTGCCTTCTGGGTTTTGTTGACTTTAACAAAAACCCACATCTCAAATATTTGTAAGGTGTCCGACTGAGAAAGACTGAACTGTAATGAGCCAATATAAATATTCCGAAGCAGTTGGACTGTGGATAGGAACACGGGGGGGGGGGGGGGGGGAGAGGAAGAGATAGTTCTCTCCGAAGAGCCATAAGCTTCATTGACAATGCCTTAGAGGTCGCATCCGCTTCCAAAATAAATTTCTCCCTGTGTTAAGAGGGTCTACACACACATTTATATGCAAGGGCTAAATACGCTTACTTCTGAGAGAGTCTGGCGTTCACAGCCTGCCTTAAATACAGTGGCGCAAATCTCCCCAGGGCGCATTGCAGCAGCTTCACGTGTTCACGAGGAAAAAATAGTTGCAACTTGTGTCCTTCTTTTGTTGCCTATTGCCACCCAGAGATTAGTTTTCGTTTCCAGAAAACTGAAGCCCCCACCTTCCCAGCCGGCAGTAAGATCAAAGAGGCCTATTCTGAGGAACTATATTCCTCGACTTACGACCCCAAAATTTATGTTGCTAACTGAAAGGTTTGTTAAGTGAGTTTGGCCCCCTTTTACGACCTTTCTTGCCACAGTTGTTAAGTGAATCCCTGCACTGAATAACATTATTGTGAAGTGAATCTGGCTTCCCCGGTGACTTTGTTTGTCAGAAGGTCGCAAAAGGGGATCACGTGACCCCGGGGGGGGGGGACACTGCGACCGTCATAAATGTGAGTCCATTGCCAAGCATCTGAATTTTGATCACGTGACCCTGGGGATGCTGCAACGGTCGTAAGGGTAAAAAACGGTCGTAAGTCACTTTTTTCAATGCCGTTGTAACTTCGGTCACTAAATGAACGGTTGTTAAGTCGAGGACTACCTATACAGAAGAATCTTCTCTCGGGGGGGGGGGCGGAAAGCTTAACCATTAAAAAGGGTCCCTGAGATCTTAACAGCAATTTAATTTGGAACCCAAACTAAAACATCCCCTCTAGATTTTGGGCACCAGGGACCAGTTCCGTGGAGAGAGGTTTTTCGCGGACCAGGGTGTGTGTGGTTTTGTGTGCTGCCTTCTTCCCGCGGATGGGGCTTTGCTTCTTTGTGCAGCCCGGTTGTTGCCATGCCACAGCCCGGTACTGGTCCATGGACTGGGGGTTGGGGAACCCTGCTTTAGATAACTGTCTAGGTTTTTTTTTTTCAACACATCCAGCAAAAAAGGAGCCCACTAACCTTCTGAATCACACAGAATTCTTTTTACCGTCAGGATTTGTTTTTCCTCCTAAAATCAGAGTCTGCTTTCCTGTAGCTCAAGTCAGCCTTCTGTGTTCTACATGTGGGAATGATGGAAAGCAGGTCCTATCAAGCCTTTCAGATTCAGAAAAAGGCTAGCCTATCTTTGCCAAGATACCCACTGCCTTCAACCTCCCTTCAGCCGAAGACCTCATTTCTAGTCCCCCAAACATCTTTTCTCTGTTTTTCTTTGCTCTTCTCCCAGTTTTTCTGAATCTTGGTTAAGGTGCGGGAGTCTGAGCAGCCCAAAAGAGAGAGGAACAATGGCATCTCATAGAACATAGAATAACAGAGTTGGAAGGGACCTTGGAGGTCATCTAGTCCAACCCCCTGCTCGAGCAGGAGAGTCTATACCATTTCAGACAAAAGGCTGTCCAGTCTCTTCTTGAAAGTCTCCAGTGATGGAACACCCACAACTTCTGAAGGCAAGCCCTTGCACTGATTGATTGTTTTCACCGTCAGGAAATTTCTCCTTAGTTCTTAGGTTGCTTCTCTCCTTGATTTAGTTTCCATCCGCTGTTTCTTGTCCTGCCTTTGGTGCTTTGGAAAAATAGCTTGACTCCCTCTTCTTTGTGGCAGCCCCTCAGATACTGGAACACTGCTATCATGTCACCCCCTAGTCCTTCTCTTCAGTAGACCAGATAGCTCTTGATTTGGAAACCCTTTTTAAGCAGTATATAAGTGACTTCTCACGGTACACGCAGGAAGTTGTAAGAGATTCATCTGCACGTATTTTGCATATTGCGTCAACAAAGTATTTGCATCTATCTTGCTAACAGTTCTATCCCACATCCCCTTCCCCAACTTGCTACACAACAGTTCAGGACTTGATAGGGTTTTTCTTCTCCTCATCACTTCTTTCTCCTCTGCAGTGCATAAGGGCTGAGCAAATCATGACAACACCCGAGAGCCAGGCAAGGATTCAAACCCATTTCACACCTGATGTCTCTCTGCTCCAAATTGAGTTGCAGTAAGACCGATACTTCCTCGATCTTCTGAATAGGAAAATACCCCGGTGTCCACATTTCTAAGTTAGACAAGCTTATTTCTTGGCTCAAAGAAAAGGTCACTTGGAGCCTAGAATTCCCTTCTAGCATATTGCATCAGATTCAGCAAAGTACAAAGCTTGGCATCCTGAAAAATGCCCTTTAACCTTTGGAAAGAACATGCCCTTTTGGCAACCGCTGAATATGCCCCCAAAGGAGACGCAGCGCCAAACCACAAAGACTCTCCATCGCTCACAAAAACCGTTGCCTTCCAGGGCAAACGGTTCGACCAAAAGCATTTATTGATTTCTAACTACTTAGGAAGGTGTAGGTTTATCATGCAATTGGACGTTCAGATGTATTTGTATGTTGGGGTCCCACAGGCGTAAACATGAACAGGGGATATTTTTCCCGTCTGAATTTCTCACCAACTAACTTCAGAAATGTCACTTTGAAGCCATCCCATGATTCGGTTTTGGCTTCTCGTATATTCCCGACCGCAGATTGTAAAAACCAAGACTTACGGCTTAGCAAATCATGCAAACGCAGCTCATTGTGACTCACTCAACTCGTTCAGTCCTGATCGTGCAGCCCAGCTTCATTGGAAAATACAAGCCAGGGCTGGAAAACTGAAAACTGAAAACTGGGATGACCTGCCTGTATTCACACATGTAGGGTGAAAACCACCTTCTCTATCCTGCTGGAGGGTAAATACACCCCCTACAGGAAGTCCTCAACTTACAGAAACACATTTAGTGACCGTTCAAAGTTACAACAGCACTGAAAAAAGGGACTTGTGACCATTTTGCACACTTACAACCTGTGCAACATCCCCCATGGACACCTGGTCAAAATTCGGACACCTGGCAACTGACTCACATGGAGGACGGTTGCAATGTCCCGGGGGTCAGGTGGATCCCCTTTTGCGACCTTCTGACAAAGTCAATGGGGCAGCCGGATTCACTTAACAACCATGTTACTATCTTAACAACTGCAGTGTTTCGCTTAACAACTATGGCAAGAAAGGCTGTAACATGGGGCAAAACTCGCTTAACAAATGTCTCGCTTAGCAACAGAAATTTCGGGTTCAAATTGTGGTCGTAAGTTGAGGACTACCTGTACTTCCATGCAGAGAATTGCAGCGGGGGGGGGGGGTGAGGGGAAGCTGGAATTTCTTCCAGAGGGAGAAAATATTCTGCAAATTCTTTGCCTTACAGAAAAGAGGCTCCTGTATCAAACCATCTCTAGGAGGGCGTTGTAAGGCAACGAATGCCTGAATAAAATCTCCTCCGAGTCGGGAACTCGCTGGGTGGCCTCGTGTTTTGCTCAGAGTCAGGCGAGATATAATGCGCACATAACAACAGGGTGTGTGTGTGTGTGTGTGGATGCTTTATGGCAATATTGGCTGGGTTCAGACAAGACGCCAAGCCGTGGCAGGTTTGAAGTGCAGCGTGCAAGCGAGCCGTATGGCTGCCTTGGCACATAATGCTCCATAAACAGAGCATTAAAAACCACCAGAGCTGGAGTCTTGCATAGGCTTGTTTTGAGACCAAAAAAACCGAGGGCACTGGACAGAGATACAGTAATCCCTTGATCTGTCCTATCAAGCAGAAGAATTCTTTCAATCTTCCAGTTTGTTTCGTTTATGTAACTGCCCATTTACATATGTGGCTCTGAGCAGTCCACAAAGTTATAAACTGAAAACAAAACACATAAATAAGAAGAACAAAAAACCCAACGGTAGCAAAATAAATTGATAAAATAATAAACGGTAGTAAAAATAAATTAAAGCAATTAAAAAAACAATTGACCACACACACACTGCATCTAGGGAAGACAGGTGGCCTAGCCCCTATCTATTTACTCATTCTGAATCTGCTAAGAGTTTTCTAGGTGGCTTAAAAAGAATTCATTTTCAAAGAACATTAAAACAGTAAAATACAGTAATCCCGTGATCTGTCCTATCAAACAGAATTCTTTCAATCTTCCAGTTTGTTTCGTTTATGTAACTTGCCCATTTACATATGTGGCTCTGAGCAGTCCACAAAGTTATAAACAAAACAAAACACGAGCAGTCGAGCAGTTTAGCGTAAAAACAAAATAGTTTCTTTACGGGTTTCAAAAAGTTGTTTCACAAAAGTGTTGTTAACGAAAGCCTCTGACTTTTTAATTTTTACGGTGTTTAAGTGACAGCGGCCTGAGAAAGAAAAAGCGCAGGGTTTTTATTAAACTGCGCCGTATTGCACTGTACCAAAATGATAGTTCTTCTAACTATCCCATTCATTTATTAGGGATAGTTTCAGCTCATCATTATTTTTCTAAACCTGGTACTCATTTTCTCACCGAGTGCCCGGTTTAGAAAAAGGATGGGCTTCTAAAAACTTATATATAATAATAAGTATATATAAAGCAAATATAAACACCCCCGTGTTTTCATAGGTCAGCCAGTATCCTATGCCTGCAAAGTACAAACCTTGTCTTTTTCACCCTACATAGCTCTGTTCCAATGTGCTACTTAAAATCTCAACAGGGCTTCCCTGTAACTCAAGAGCAATGAAAGTTTGCAGCAAACCTTGGGAGCCAAGCTAATAGAAAATTCCAGAGGGGCAGCTGCTCTGAGCTTGCTCCAGCAAAACAAAGAAAGTCTTGTGGCACCTGAAAAAAAATTTTTAAGCCAGGCGTCAGCTTCTGGGGGCATCGAGTTCTAGTCCATGCAAACTTTTGCCACAATAAATATGTTGGACTTTAAAGTATCCTTTTTCTCTAAGTGTTGAAAACTGATGTTTTTTTCATAGGCAACAAGAGTTGTTTTAAAAAGTGATCCTATGGAGCAGTGTGAGCCAGGAAAGCTCAAAGGATCACAAAATCGTTAGTCTCTAAGGCGCCACAAACCGATTTAAGTGGGTGCTTTAATTCCTGCGACCAAGAACACAGTTTGCTACATCTCTTCCATACAATGTGATACACCTTGTGACGTGGGTCCCTTTTGAGGGGTTCAGGCTCCTCCTCCCCATAAAATTGGTGTTTATTCACACTGTCACTTGATTGGCAACAAGCTGGGAAGAGACGGGGAACCCGGTGCTCTGTAGACAGTTCCAAACTGACCCTACCTTGTGACAACCATCAGGATCTCACCACCTAGAGCTTAAAAGTGAGATACTGAAATATTCCAGGAATTTGGCACTACGGTGATGCTTTATAAGGCTAAAAGGAGAAAAGAAAGCAAGAAGCCTTCCCAAAACCCTCTCTCCTAGTTTGTTTTATAATGCACCATGTTTCCAGCTTTGGAAAATCAGTGGCCATTCAAGCCAGTTGCTTGAACCAGGGCTAGAAAGAGCCACCTTTTAACAGGTATACCCCGGCAGCCTCAAAGGCTCAGATCAGGGGGGGGGGGCTTAAAGTAAATCCCTTTGAACTTCCAGGAATGTCCCTGATCTGACCCTTAATTTCCATCCAGCTGTCCTTCATTACCCTGGCTGCACTTTTGATTCCCTCCATGTGTTCCTTAACTTCAGGATTTATCCCTCAAAGAGAAAGTGCGGAGGGGGGGGGGTTCTCAGAGGCTCTACCAGGCCCCCCCACAGTAGCCCTGAATTGCCAGAGCATGTCCAGGCTTGGATGTTGTAAGCCCATGTTTGGAAACACCTCCATCAGAGCCAGGTTTTGCATACACACGTATGTTTGGGCTACATCACCCCGTTCCAGTCTGATCCCTCCTGAACACGGGTGTCCACTTAAAATGAGGGAGCTCCTAATTTTTCAGCCCTTCCAACGCGCAGCCCCCCCTCCTTCATCAAACCGACACCCAACAGGACAGGAATTGCCTGCAGACAGAAACGTCGAATCGGTTTTCAAGGCGGCTTAGTCAGGAAAAAGGTCCCAACACGCCCAGGTCGGTCGGTCGGTCGGTCGATCGTCTCAACAACTTGATCCAACCAAACGCCGCAGCTGAGCGGCCGCTCCGCCACTTCTTCCGCTTACTGAGCCCGAGAGTCCCCACCCCACCCCCGCGGCTTAAAAATCTCCGACACACGGCTTTCCCAACAACTGGAGGATGGAGCTCCCATCGTCCACAGCCGGCCATAACCCCCGGCCTGCTCTCTGGCAACGACGCTGGGAAATCGGTCCAAAGGCAGGCAGCCGGTCGGTTAGCTCCGATTCTCAAAGCTCGCAGCTTCGGACGGAGCAAGTCCCCGCATAGCGGCGGGAGGACCAGCACCCGGCCGGGCTCACCGCAAGCCCTCGGGGGGCTCCAGGCGCCCAAACGCAACCGGCGCTCGACCCCCCCGAGTGGGAGAAGGCGTCGTCTGCATCCCGCACCGAATCGCGAGGCTGGGAAGAGGGGAGACCGCAGGGGAGACCACCGCCGCCCCCCCCCGGCCCGCCGCCGCCGCGCACTCACCGCCAGAGCTTGCCCAGCGTCTTGCTGAGCTCGGCGTTGTGCAGGTGCGGGTACTGGTCGGCCAGCTTCCTGCGCGCCGCCTGCGCCCAGACCATGAAGGCGTTCATGGGCCGCTTGACGTGCGGCTTGGCCTTCAGCGCCCCGTGGCCCCGCACCGGCATGGGCACCAGGCTCCAGTCGTAGCCCTTCAGCACCTGCGAGACGGCGTCCCGGATGCAGGCGGGGAAGCGCTCGTCCGCCTCCCCCGCCTCGCCCGCCTCGCCCTTGGCCGAGCGCGGCGCCGGACCCTCCGAGCCGGCCGGGGAGCAGGGCGCGTCCGAGTCCGAGTCCACGTGCGAGAGGGAGCTGGCCGTGCCGGACGGGCTGCCCGGCGCCTCCGGGGCTTTGGCCTGCTCCTCGCTCATGTTGAGCATCGGCGGCGCGGGGCGAGCGGGGGACGCCGCGGGCGGGCAGGGGGGACGGCGCGCCCGGAGCTCCGGACTCAGACGCCGGCTGGGCTCCTTCTCCCGCTGCCCAGCTCCGGCTCCGGCTCCAGCTCCCGCCGCCGCCGCCGCCGCCGCCGCCTCTGCCGTGCGCCCAGGCGAAGCGGAGCGCCCGACCTCCCCGACGGCGCCGCTTGATCCAAACGCTTCGCCTCGGCGCGGCCAGCGACTTTCTTCCCCGGCGGGGCGAGCCGGCTCCGCCTCTTCCCTCGTTCCCATTGGCCGGCCGAGAACGGGCTACTCTGCATAAAAGGCGGGGCTTCGGCTCTCCCCGGCTTCTTAAAGCGACCCAGGCATGAAAATTGAAATTAACTAAAATAAAATGAAAAAAAAAAAGGGGGGGGTGTAAAGTATGTGTATAATAAGGAATGCTTAGACAAAGATGTATGTCAAAGATGAGACACTATGTTCAATGTTTTTTAATCTTTTTTTTTTTGTATTCAATAAAAATTATTTTGTTTGAAAAAAAAAAAGGGGGTGGGTGAAAAGTTGACAGATGGTTTGTTTGCAGTTTGGCTGCGTGGAAAATGGGGGGGGGGGAAGGAGGGGAAGAACCGCGAGTGTAAAATTTGGGAGTACGGTATAAAATAGTAGTTACTTGGGGAGTAAATGTACTAGCCAGCTCTTCCCAACGTTGTGCTGTCCGGACGTGCTGGATCAACACGCGTACTTCCGTGGAGCCTGGGCTCTGTAGTTCAAGGCATCCGAAGCACTTCAGTTAAAGAGCTTTGCAAGATCGGGCTGGGCTCCAGAAGTCTCCCCAATGCGGCGCGGGTGGCCAAACAAATTATCCCCAGGTTTGCTTCGGGCGCCTGGAATTGGACCTGGATTGGCCTGAATGTGGAGGGTGGGCAATGGGACAGGATGGTGCGTCTGATTAATCCACGAAAATCAGCAGGGAAGCCCCAACCCTCCTCACCCTCCCAGGGTCCAGTGGGGTCCCCTGAGTCGCTTCAGTGCCCGGCCATCGCCCTTCCCTGGAGACTCTCCCCTTCCCTCGCCAAGCAGGAACTAATCTCTGCAAATGATAACTACTTTCCTGCCGCTGTGAAATTAGAGAAAGTAGACCAACTCGGTCCGCAGCAATTTGGATCCAAGTAAAGGCCGGGAATGTGGTTACGGCACTGAGCAACGAAGGGTAATTACGTTTACCTAACCGAGGCTCTATTCCCACGACACGCTGACTCCCGCTTAAGTGGACTTGGCTGACTGCGCTTTCCCAAGTTCCTGGGTTCGCACGACCCGCTGAATCATAAACTCAACCGCTTTGGCCGAAGCTGGGGCGAGAAGAAGCCAGTGACCTCCCGCTTGGCCCGTCAGAGTTGGCTGGGCTCAACCACAAGAAGGGATTCAGAACCTCAAACCTTCTTCTGCTACACACTTACCCACGATTAACCAAGTTAACCACGATTAACCAAGTTAACCACGATTAACCAATTTAATCGTTTGTTTGGATTCGCAGGCTACCCACCCCCTTGACTAAACAGTCTCCAGCCAAAGCTAAGCAGTAACTAGCTAGTGCCCGGTTGGGATGTTGTGGGAACGCAGCCTTTCTTCGCTTTCTTTGCGAGGGCAGGGAGATCTGGTTTGGCCGGCAGAGGAGGAGGCTGATTTTCGGGGAGGGCTCGGATTGGGACCTTGTTCGACTCAAGGTGGTTGCGCTCCAGGTTCCCTCTGGAATAGCTGCGCTCGCCCACCGACGCTCAAGTCATTTTCTGCCCCCAAAGGCTGTGGGGTAGGGATTTGCGGTCTGTAAGCGGAGGGCCTGCGCCTCTTGGGTGGGAGAAATGGAGCTGCGCCGGAGTGGGGTAGTCTACCTCTCAGGAAGACTCGTTTTAAGGGCTTCGAGAGATTCTTACATCTTAGGCTAACTTTTTAGGCCGCGCGATTAAAGCAGAGCCTGTTGCGCACGACTCAGCCCGTTTGGATTGAGTCTACAAAAGAACCGTGGTTAAGCAGATCGCACACCTAAGCGCCGAGCCAGACCGGTGGGGGGTGAGGGGGGTTCCAGATTGGGGCGGGGGGGGAGGTGGGAGTGGGCAAAGTCAGCTTCTGCCCTCAGGCGTCATCAGCCCAAAGACTGCCCCCAAGGTCTCTTTGGGGGCAGGGAACACAACTGGGGAGGGGGCAGCAAAGGCAGGGCTCAACCTGCGATCTGTTCCCACTTCTGCAGAAGCTGCACCGGGCATATGCAGCTGCGTTGGCTCGCCTTACCCAGCCACCATCTATTAAACGGGCCTCCCATGCCACAATGTCCATTTTTGCCTCAGTGGCACCAAGTGAAGATCCCGGCAGAGGAGCGGCGGGCGGGCAGAAGCGCCTTTGCAGAATCCAGCGATCCAGAAAACCTTTTGCCGCACCTGACGCGCCCGGCTGCTCCTAGAACGCGCGAGACACGAGCTAACCACGTTTCAGCCCACGTGTTTATCGTGGTGGTTCGGTGGCTGCCTGGCAAAGAAGGATTTGCCCTTGGCAACCTGAACGCGGTGCGCGTGTGCTCGAATAGGAACAGCGAAGTACCCGCGTCGTGTGAACATGGCTCCCCACCCCGAGGAAAAACGGCAGTGGCGTGTAATCTCCGTCCGGCTACCTTTTCCCGGATCCAAGGGAAGCCCCCCGTTCGTGGTGGCAAATAATTTTTGCGGGTGGTGAGAGACCCAACAGCTGCCTTCGCACAAGTTGGGGGAGGGGGCTAACTTTGGCTCCCTGGGGGTTAGTTGGCCGAAAATCGCTGAAAGTTCCGTGTCTTTCCGGCCCCAGGGATTCATTCGCCCCCCGAAGTAAAACGTATCGTGTGAACGCAGCCAGCGTCCCTTCCGCTCCAGCATCCGTGTCCCGCTTAAGACATAGAAACCCGCAAGGGGCGGGCCGGGGCTAGACGCGAACCAAGAACGAGCCAACTAAGACGAGCGCAGGTTGCGAAGAGGGAGAAAGCAAAGGCTCGCTGCTACAGATCCTATCGGGGCTACCGACCTGAGCTCCTAGTACTGGCAAATCCGGGGTGGCGCGGCAGCGATCCTAAGCGCCCGCCTAGCATGAGCGCACCACAGAATCCAAAGGCAGGAGGCGGGGCCTGTTTCCCCGCGCATCTCTCTTGCAAACAAGCCCTTGCTTGTCCCAGAGGTGCTTTTTTCACCAGGCAACTGGACTCTCTCGTTTTTCTTTGAAGACGTTTCGCTTCTCATCCAAGAAGCTTCCTCAGCTCTGACTGAATGGTGGAGAATTCCACCAGAACGGAAGAGCAGAAGAAGCTTCTTGGGTGAGGAGCGAAACGTCTTCAAAGAAAAAAGAGAAAGTCCGTTTGCCTCTGAAAAAAGCAACTTTGGGACAACCAGGACCTGGATGACTCAGAATCTCCATAGGCATCAAGCCCTGGCTTGCCCTAGCTCAGGGGTAGGCAACCTTGGCTCTTTTATGACTCGTGGACTTCAACTCCCAGAATTCCTGAGCCAGCCACGCTGAGGGGAAAGGGAGAGGTTTCCAAGCTGAGCCTTGCTGGCTCAGGAATTCTGGGAGTTGAAGTCCACGAGTCATAAAAGAGCCAAGGTTACCTACCCCTGACCTAGGGCTAGGCCGCTTTCATGACTCGTGGACTTCAATCCCAGAATTCTGAGCATGCCATGCTGAGGGAAAGGAGAGGTTTCCATGCTGAGCCATGCTGGCTCGGGAATTCTCGGGAGTTAGAATCACGAGTCATAAAAAGAGCATGGTTGCCTAACCCTGCCCTAGCTCTCCTAGCTGCAGTCTTGTATTTGAATCCCCCATCACATCTGAGTTTCCTTTGAATTGGGGGCTGCATTTTTAAGAAAAGGAGACTTTTTTTGGGGGGGGGGCAGTTTAGCAGCAGCAAGACAACTAGTACATTTTAATTCAAAGAATCTTAATTCAAAGAAGCCAGACTTAGAACCTGGAAGAAAAACAGGTATCTGGGCCCCTATTGCTGCCCACAGCTATGATGGTTGGCTGGGGAATTCTGGGAGTTGAAGTCCACCTGTCTTGAAGTTGCCACGGTTGAGAAACTGTGGTCTATATTGGGTCCACAGTATCATCAAAATCAGAATCAAATAACAAAGAGTTGGAAGAGACCTTGTAGGTCATCTAGTCCAACCCACCCACCCACCATTTCTGACAGTCTCTTCTTGAAAGCTTCCAGCGATCCTTTGGCTCTCGCTCAGTTTCATTGGAGGGCAGGGGTGGGTTAAGGAGCATGGAGGCTCACGTGATTAGGATGCTGGGTTGGAGATTAGCAAGGCCACGTTCACGCCGCGTGGCTTGCGGTGGGCGGGTGAGTACTGTCCTTTTGCTCAGCTCTCTGGATGGGGGACATGAAAGGAGCCTTAACTGGGCATCCCTCAGACAAACGGTGATGGTCACGGTAAATCCTTTTCAACTTATGAAGTGCCTCCTGGACACGAAATGGGGACAGGCTGGTGTGTTACAATGATGGAGATTGTGGGCATGCAAAACCCACCCCCCCCCCCCCGAATTCATCCCCAGGAATCAAACTTTCTCACCTTACACTCTTCGGTGTGCTGGTATTACCGTGTTCCTAACTTAACAACTGCAGTGATTGACTTAACAAATGTGGCAGGAAAAGTCATCCAATGGGGCCAAACTCACTTAACGAAATTTCTCGCTTAACAATGTAAATTTGGGGCTCAGTTGTGTTCGTAAGTTGAGGACTACCTGTACAGCCTACAACATGGGTAAACCGGGACTGGGTCTTTCCAGGCCCAGCTTGATAACTAGGATGTCCCAGTTATTCTGGGAGCTGAACTTTTTGGGACATAACCAGGTTGGAGAAAACATACTAGTTTTGTTTTTTTCTGGTGAAACTGACCAGGCCAAAGGTTGCAAAAAGTGGGGTAGGCAACAGCCAGTGGGGGAAGGAAACAGCACCCCAATTGGCCTCTTCATATCTTTGCGCCAAGGAGGGAATTGCTCCAGGTCGTCCTCGGCTTACAACCATTTGTTTAGTGACCATTTGAAATTGCAGGTAGTCCTCAACTTACAGCAGTTCATTTAGTGACCGTTCAAAGTTACAATGGCATTGAAAAAAATTGACTTATGACCGCTTTTCATACTTACGACGGTTGCAGCATCCCCGTGCTCACGTGATTTACATTTGGATGCTGGACAACTGGCTCGTATTTATGACGGTTGCATAGTGTCCCAGGGTCACGTGATCCCCTTTTGTGACCTTCTGACAAGCAGAGTCAACGGGGAAGCCGGATTCACTTAACAACCGTGTTACTAACTTAACAACTGTAGGGATTCACTTAACAAGTGTGGCGAGAAAGGTTGTAAAATGAGGCAAAATTCACTTAACAAATCTCTCACCTAGCAACATAAATTTTGGGCTCAATTCTTGTCGTAATTCGAGCACTACCTGTACAACGGCACAGAAAAAAGCCTCCCACTTGCAAAATCCCTTTGCAGCATCCCTACAGTTCAGGAGCTTGGCAACCGTTGTGCAGTTATGATGGTTTCATTGTCTCGTGGTCCTGTGATTGCTATTTCTGCCCTTCCCAGCTGGTTTCCAACAACCGAAGTCATTGGGGGAAGCCGGATTCACTTAACAACTGCAGGAGCATAGCAAAAAAGGTCACAACCTTGGGCCCCATTCACTTCAGAGCCATCTGGCTTAGTAACGCTCTGTGAGGGAGATGAGCTGTTTAAAAATGTGATTAAAAAAACCACTAAATATAAGTAATCTTTAACTTACACCCTCTATTGGGACCAGAACTTCCATTTATTTATTTATTACTTCCATTTATTTATTTATTACTTCCATTTATTTATTTATTACTTCCATTTATTTATTCATTACTTCCAAACAAATAAATAAATAAATGGAAGTAATAAATAAATAAATAAATGGAAGTAATAAATAAATAAATGGAAGTAATAAATAAATAAATAAATAAATGGAAGAAATAAATAAATAAATAAATAAATGGAAGTAATAAATAAATAAATGGAAGAAATAAATAAATAAATAAATGGAAGTAATAAATAAATAAATGGAAGTTCTGGTCCCAATAGAGGTTGTAAGTTAAGGATTACTTATATTTAGTGTTTTTTTTTAATCCCACTTTTATTTCTATATCTCCAAGTAAGGTAGTTAATGCTCTTCCTTCCCACCCTTCCCCGACAATAACAACCCTCCGAGGCGGGTTGGGCTGAAAGAAGGGGACTGGTCCAAAGTCACCCTGCTGCCTTTTACACTTAAGGGAGGACTAGAACACACAACCACCCAATTTTTAGACCATCAGCTTCACCATTACACCAAGCTTGAGAAGCTGCAGATTTTGTAAAAACAAAAACAAAAAATCCCTTTAAAATCATTTCCTTGAGATTGTTCCGCTGAAGCTGGAAAAAGCCCCTTGCCTTCCACAGAAAAGAGGAAACTCGTGGGCCAGATACTGGGCGGAATTTTGGCCAGCCCCAAAGTCATCCTGCCTGGGTGCCACTTCTTGACTTTTACATGATTGGCTTAAGCAAATAAGGAAGGTGGCATTTAAGAAAAAAAGTTTTTTATTTTCAGTTTGAAGCATACCAAACCTTTCGTCCAGGACTTTCAGTGGCAAGGAAAAGTCCCTCTCAGTGCACTGCTGTGCTTTTCCAGTTCAACTCCAGCCCCCATGCTCCCCAGCCACCTACCCCTACTCATCTGCCACTTGAAAATGGCCATAGATTTGGCAAGAAGTCCCTACACTGTGCAAGACGTGGCTCTCCGCGGAGGCAATTCATTCCACGCCTGGACTTAAAAGTCTATGGAGATTCTCAGTCATCCAGGTCACGGTGGTCCCAAAAGGCAAGTGGAGATTCTTTGTTTTGTTTTTTTCCTTGAAGACGTTTCGTTTCTCATCCAAGAACTGAAGAAGCTTCTTGGACGAGAAGCGAAATGTCTTCAAGGAAAAACAAAGAAAGTCCAGTTGCCTTTTGAAAAAAGCACTTTTGGGCCTGGACTTAAATAGAATGGAACAGAATTCTTTATTGGCCAAGTGTGATTGGACATTCAAGGAATTTGTCTCTGAGCTCTCAGATACAACAACAAAGTGATAACAACAAGACATACATACACACAGCAACAAAGTGATAGGTCATAGATCATAATCGTAATTACAGTCAATCATAAGATACAAACAACAAGTGACAAATCATAAGATACCAATAAGAGAAGATAGTAGGAAAAATGAGAACATGAGAAAGATGATAATAGCAATACAGATGGTCCTCAGCTTACAACAATTCATATGGTGACCAAACTTACAATGGCACTGAAAAAAGTAACTTATGACCGGTTTTCACACTTACGACCATTGTAGCATCCCCATGATCATGCGATCAAACTTCAGATGCTTGGCAATTGACTCATACTTGTGACCATTGCGGTGCCCCAAGGTCATGTGATCACCTTTTGCAACCTTTGACAAGCAAAGTCAATGGGGAAGCCCGATTCACTTAAGAACCATGTTACTAACTTAATAACTGCAGTGATTCACTTAACAACTGTGGCAAGAAAGGTCGTCAAATGGGGCCAAACTCCCTTAACAAATGTCTCACTTAGCAACATAAGTTTGGGGCTCAATTGTGGTCGTAAGTCGAGGACTACCTGTAAAGCCCACCTGGACTGGGTCTTTCCAGGACCAGCTGAAATGCCTGCGGCGCTCCACGGCCATCTTGTGCTCCCCCCCCTCGCAACTCCCCATGCGCCCTTGGGCTTGGCAACTGACTCATATTTACGATGGTCGCAGTGTCCTGGGGTCATGTGATCAAGTCTGACATCCTTCTGACGAGCAAAGTCAATGGGGAAGCTAGATTCACTTAACATTCGTATTACTCACTTAACAACTAAGAATAGAATAGAATAGAATAGAATAGAATAGAATAGAATGGAGTGGAGTGGAGTGGAGTGGAGTGGAGTGGAGTAGAGTAGAGTAGAGTAGAGTAGAGTAGAGTAGAATAGAATAACGAATGGAGTGGAGTGGAGTGGAGTGGAGTGGAATGGAATGGAATAGAATAGAATAGAATAGAATAGAATAGAATAACGAATGGAATGGAGTGGAATGGAATGGAATAGAATAGAATAGAATAGAATAGAATAGAATGGAATGGAATGGAGTGGAGTGGAGTGGAGTGGAGTGGAGGAGTAGAGTAGAGTAGAGTAGAGTAGAATAGAATAGAATAGAATAGAATAACGAATGGAATGGAATAGAATAGAATAGAATAGCAGCTGAAAGGGACCTTAGAGGTCTTCTAGTCCAGCCCCCCCGCTCAAGCAGGAGAACCTGTACCATCTCAGACAAGGGACTTAACACCGGCTTCTCCTTCACCAAAGCGAGCCGCGGGCAAGAGGCATGCATCCGCGGGGGAAGGACTGCCCGCGGGGGGGACCGAGAGCCCGCAAGCCCGGGGCCGGGAAGCGCTGGGCTCGGCGGGGCAGGCCAGGCGCGCCCCCTTCTCCCCCACCCCGCCCCCAGTCCCCGGACAGCTCCGGCTCGCGCGCGCCTCCGCCAATGAGCGCGCGCTCCGTGGCGGCTCCCGCGGCGCGCATGCGCCCTGCCCCAATCCGGCAGGCATGGCTGCGAGCGCCGGGGAGCCGCTGAGGCGGCGGCCGCGGCGGGGGGCGGCCGGGCCGGCGGGAGACGCCCCCGACCCGCGGGAGCCGCGCGCCCCTCCGGCGTCTCCCCTGCGCCCCGGCTCCTTCTGGCTGACGCGGCTGGCGCTGCTGCGCGCCACCGCGCTCATTTACTGTAAGTGCCTGGCCGGGGGCGGGGAGGGGGCAGGGGGCCCCCGGGTTGCCCTCCCCCCCTCCCCGGCGCCCCTTTTGCAGCGCAGGAACCGCCTTTCTGCTCTCCCGCTGTTCCCGCTTGGGTCGAGCCTTCCCCCCCCCTCCCCGCCAGTCTGGCTGTCCTAAGTTGCAGGTGGGGGTCAAGGTGGTGGGGGATTATGGGAGTTTGGATGGCAGCCCGGTCTGGCTGGGGTCCAGCTCATTGGCGAAGCTTGGCTCCAGAAATCGTGGGCGCTCCATCACTGGAGGGTTTTAGGAAGAGACTGGAAAGCCACTTGTTTGAAATGGTATAGGGTCTCCTGCTTGAGCAGGGGGCTGGTCTAGAAGACCTCCGAGGTCCCTTCCAACTGTTATTCTGCTATCCTTCCTTCCTCCTCCTCCTCCTCACTCACTCACTGGAAGCTTTTAAAAAGAGCCTGGACAGCCACTTGTCTGGCTTGGTCTAGGGTGGAATGGGCAGGGGGTTGGACTAGAAGACCTCCAAGGACCCTTCCAGCTCTGTTCTGATGTTAGTCCAGTTAGTCCAGTTCTGAATGAGGGCTAGCAAGGGAGTGCTTCAGGGGAAAAGAAAAGATGGTGAGCAAACCATGATGGAGAGGCACAGCTGCACTGGGTCAGATTCGCATGACATGCAAGACACGTGATACTGCACTGGGCTGTGAGAATAACCTTGAGGAAGAGCTGCACCAAGGCAGGGTCAGATAAGAGACAACCAAGTCCAAAGCCCCATTGGAATTCGAGAAAGCATCTCAAAACTGGTTCCCTTAAGGCAGGGAGGGGTCTTCAAACTTGGCCCTTTTATGACTGGCTGAGGAATTCTGGGAGTTGAAGTCCACAAGTCATAAAAGGGCCGAGTTTGAAGACCCTTGCCTTAAGGATAAAGGCCAGGAGGGAGAGGCACACTCAAGACTTGCAAGATTCTGGTACTGTAATAATATTTTAATATCTAGTGTTGTCTTGGGACCAGATTGTCTGAAGGACCGTCTCCTCCCAGTTGGATCTACCTGACCGAAACAGCAGGGAGGCAGGGGAATGTCAAGAGTCCTTTTTCCTAAGAAGGAACATCTGCCAGGGTCTTCAAAGAAGGGCCCTCTACACGGTGGCTCCCTCCCTTTGGAACTCATCCCTGCGGAGATTAGATTTATTTATTTGCAAAATGTATTGACTGTCTTTTTACCATAGAGCAGGGGTCTTCAAACTTGGCACTTTTATGACTTGTGGACTTCAACTCCCAGAATTCTTCAGCCAGCGTGCCTGGCTGAGGAATTCTGGGAGTTGAAGTCCACAAGTCATAAAAGGGCCAGGTTTGAAGACCCCTGCCATAGAGTCACTCTTCTTACCACAGAGTTACATATAAGCTAAAACATGAAAAGTTAAAAACAAACATTAAAACCAAAGACACACGGGGAGGATGGGAATGGAGTGTGGGGGGAGAGGTGGGATCTGCTATTACTGGATCAACCACCTCCATTGCGCTCACTGGAGACTCAAACCAACGGGCACAGCCCTTACGCAAAGATAGGAGGGTTGGGGCCAACCTCACATGGGGGGGGCAAGAGGTTCCAGAGAGCAGATTGCCCCCCCCCCCCTTTGATACTCTTCCACAAGACCGTGAAAAACCTGGTTTTGCCAACGGGCCTGGGGAATCCAGAGTGGGATGGAGTCCATCAAGTGGCTTATCTGATCGATGGTTGTTGCCGGAAGGGGGTGAAGAGGCATTATTTTTACTGTTTGTGTATTGGGTTTTTATTTTTTGTAAGCTGCCCAGAGTCACCAAGAGTGAGTGCATGGCCATATAAATTCTTCAATAAATAAATTATATATATATATATATATATATAAATATAAATATAAATATAAATATTATAATATATAGCATTAATATCATATAATAATATAATTTAATATAATAATGTTTTAATGTTCATGACTTGGGTGTTCTAGTTTGATCTATCTTAAATGGCTGATTAATTAGCCACTGCAGCATCTGCCCTCAAACCAGCCAGTTGTACCTCATTCAGTAACCCTGGTTTAGCATAGTGGTTGAATCTAGACAGTGCTACCAAGAAGTGGAGATTGCATTTGAATGTCAAACTGGCACCCCTGCCAAGCTCTGCCATGGAGAGCTGTTTTTGCCAGGATTTTGAAAAAGCCTCTTTTTTTGGTCAAAATTGTAGCAGGACCTTTAACAGCAACTCTTGTGCGCTAACAAGGTGCTCTGTATTGTTGTTTTCTTGCAGCAATCCATATTTATGAGTCTCCACGGCTCCCTCAGCATTATCAACAAATCTAACTATCCACATTTTGGCTCAGTATCAGCCTTGGTGAGGGGAATAACCCTGGTGGGGATTTCACCTATTGCCAGCCTCTTACTACATTTGGGTGCCGTTTAGATCTGCGTTTCTCAACCTTGGCAACTTTAAGATGTGAGGACTTAAATTCCTGGAATTCCCCAGCCAGCAAGTCCAGAAGAGTTGCCAAGGTTGAGAAACACGGCAAATTGAGCACAACTACGACTAGTCCTTGACGTACGGCAATTGGGGCCAGAATTTATTATAATAATAATAATAATAATAATAATAATAATAATAATAATAATAATAATAATAATAATAATAATAATAATAATAATAATAATAATAATAATAATAAAGTTGGAAGGGACCTTGGAGGTCATCAAGTCCAACCCCCTGCTCAGGCAGGTAACCCTATACCCTTTCGGACAAATGGCTGTCCAGTCTCTTAAAAACTTCCAGTGTTGGAGCACTCACCGCCCCTGGAGGCAGGTTGTTCCACTGGTTAATTGTTCTAACTGTCAGGAAGTTTCTCCTTAGTTCTAGGTTGCTTCTCTCCATGATTAATTTCCATCCGTTGCTTCTTGTCCTGCCTTCAGGCGCTTTGGAAAATAGCTTGACTCCCTCTTCTTTGGGGCAGCCCCTGAGATATTGGAACACTGCTATCATGTCCCCCCTCGTCCTTCTCTTCATTAAACTAGACATACCCGATTCCAGCAACCGTTCCTTATATGTTTTAACCTCCAGTCCCCTAATCATCTTTGTTGCTCTTCTCTGTACTCGTTCTAGAGTCTCAACGTCTTTTTTACATCGTGGTGACCAAAACTGGATGCAGTATTCCAAGTGTGGCCTTACCAAGCCATTGTAGAGTGTTACTAAGCAAGGCAGTTAAGTGAATCATGCCCAGTTTTACGACCTCTTTTGCTACAGTTAAGCGAATCAGCGCACTCACATTTGGATCGCAGAACCGTAGGGACACTGGAATGGTCATAAGTGCAAGGACCGGTCATAAGTGACTTTTTTCAATGCCATTGTAACTTTGGTGATTAAACGAATGTAAGTCGAGGACACCCTGTGTCTGGATCTGGCTGGGAATAAAGCCTTGTTTAAGTAGAATCACTTTCCTTATGTAAGTTTTATAAAGATTCAAGGTTTGTGGCACTTGTTAAAATATCCCTACAGACTTTGCAGTGGTGGTAACTGTTGCTGTTTTCCACAAATATAAAGATTATAGAAACAACAGCTAAGTTTGTTTTCAGCCATGAAAACTTGTAAACCAGGGGTCTTCAAACTTGGCCGCTTTAAGACTTGTGGACTTCAATTCCCAGAATTCAACAGCCAGCCATGCTGGCTGAGGAATTCTGGGAGTTGAAGTCCACAAGTCTTAAAGCGGCCAAGTTTGGAGACCCCTGTTGTAAACTGTGCTATAGGCTAATTTGTTTAGTGTAGTTGTTACGTTCTGCTGTCTGAATGCGTTCTGCATTTTTTTCCCCTTTTGTGCCCCTTTGGTGTGGAAATTCCTATGACTGGTGACCCCAATAAACTACTTTTGTAATCATTCCATCTAGGAAAGATCTTAAACTGCTTTGGCCAGTCTATTTCTCAATTGCATGCTTGTTGCTGGATTCTTGTGGTAAGAATGGGGAATGAGTGTGCTCTGCCTTCCAGAGGAATGCTTAAAACTCCAGCCTGTTGAAAGCACCAGTCTTTCTCTACCTGTTGCTCAGAGGTAGTCTCTGTAAGAGCCCACAGGTGATCCTGGAAGGACATGCAGTTAACACCCACTGAAGGAAATAAGGTAGTCCTTGACTTGGGATCACAACTGAGCCCAAAATTTCTGTTGCTAAGTGAAATATTTGTTCAGTGAGCTTTGCCCCATTTTACAACTTTTCTGGCCACCGTTGTTAAGTGAATCATTGCAGTTAAGTTAGTAACATGGTTGTTAAGTGAATCTGCCTTCCCCATTGACTTTGTCAGAAGGATGTCAAAGTTCTGATCACATGATCCTAGGACACTGCAACCAATCTAAATATGAGTCATTGCCAAGCATTTGAATTTTGATCACATGGTCATGTGTGTCTAAAATACGCAGTGGTCATAAGTGTGAAAAATGGTCATAAGTCACTTTTTTCAGTGCCGTTGCAACTTTGAACGGTCCCTAAATGAACTGCTGTAAATTGAGGACTACCTGTAATGGTTTCACAGCTAGGTTTTCCTGCAAGTGTAATATTGAAACTTTTCCAGTGATGGAACACCCTGCATGGATTTATTCAGGTGATGGAAACTGATATTCTTTCTTGCCTTTTAAATAAGCTTTGCTGTTGGTGAACATGAAATTCATTGGTGAAGACAAATATGGTAAACATGTTTGCGTTGCTTCTACTCTTTAATCTCCATCCTGAAAAACGATTGTTTGGGGCTTATTTTGCTTAGTGGAGTGAAATAACTTTTTTCTTCAAATTTGTGGTGCAGTCAGTCAGAGGCTGGAGGCATTTTTGTCTTAAATATGATTCGGTTTTCACAGTAAGCATTGTGACTCTTGGTTTTTTTTCTCCCAGTAGTTTGATCTTCAAATGCAAGTTAAGGTTGTTTTTCCCCCCTGTATTTTATGTTTTAAAAAAGAGGAGAGACGAAAGGATTGTTTTGGATTTCGCGTCGTTGAATCTTGATAGAGCATGGAGAATGGGATCCCTTCCTCCATCTACCCTGACAAGTTGAACTCGGGGTAGGAAGCACAAGAGGGGACAGGTCCAGACCTGCCAATCAGCACATCCTGGAATTTTCAGCTTCTTCCTGTTCTGCATGAATGCAGGTAGTCCTCAACTTACGACCACAGTTGAGCCCAAATTTTATGTTGCTAAGTGAGAAATTTATTAAGGGAGCTTTGCTCCATTTTACGACTTTCCTTGCCACTTTTGTTAAATGAATCATTGCAGTTGTTAAATTGGCAACACGGTTGTTCTATGAATCTGGCTTTCCCATTGACTTTGCTGGTCAGAAGCTCGCAAAAGGGGATCATGTGACCCCAGGGGGACACATGCAACCGTCATAACTATGAGTCAGTTGCCAAGCATTTCAATTTTGATCACGTGACCATGGGGACCGTGTGAAAAACGGTCCTAAGTCACTTTTTTCAGTGCCGTCGTAACTTTGAACGGTCACTAAACGAACTGTTGTAAGTAGAGGACCGCCAGTAGTGAATATTGGGAGAATCTCAAGGCTTTGCGACATTTAAAAGGGGCCAGGCTGGCTGGCTGCAAGGCTAACCAGTGATGGAGCTGAAGACCAGCCCTCTTTCTTCTGAAGAAAGATGAGCCCGGAGGGAAGTGTCAGGGTGGGAAGACAGTTTCACCAGAAGATAAAGAAAGGACTGAAGGGTATGGTCTAGGGCAGTGGTTCTTAACCTTTTTGAACGAATCGCCCCCTTGAGCCAATGAGGAAGTTGTCATCGCCCCCCTCCCCCAACATAACCTCTCAATCACAACATAGGAAATAATTCTTCAATTTATGCAAACACTTTTTTTTGTTTTCTTTAAAATTGTCATCAGGACATATCGATGCAAATAATTTATTTCCAGTCTTTTTCCCATATCTCAACTGTGTGAAAAAATTTGGTTCCACCCATCACTTTATTCCCAAACTTCGTGATACATGTATTTCATTATTATCTTATTTATTCAAGACACTTAAATGTAATGACCACTGAAAACAAAATTCAATTGCAAGAAAGTGAAATGCCCGAAAAGAAAAACAGTAACATTTAATGATTGAATTACAAGTGAAATTTAAGACGCAAAAAGAAATATAAAAAGGGTATAAGAACAAACCGCAATGCAGGAACTAAGAATTTCAAGACGAAAACTCTGGAACTAAATTAAGATTCGAGGAAAGTATATATAGTCACGCACACTGTAAAAAGGATTAAAAAGACACAAAGAAAATATAATATCAAACTGGAGTGCACGCTAAAAAAGTACAATACAAAGAGACACAAAAAATGTTTTACAGAGCACAACAAAAATTCAAAAACGAAGCTGAAAACTCAAACTGGAACGTGAAATCCAATGCAAGCAAATACAACGATAAAAGCTCAGACAATTATTAACGAAAAAAATGTATGTACACAAAAAGCAAAAAAAAAGAACATCAATGGCTGCCTTGTGCTTGGTGAGCTGATGCCAATTTCTTGATGTCTGGAACCATTTTTGTTAATCGCATTCTTAAATCACCGCGCTCAGAGATCTTCAACATGTTCCTTGACTTAGAAAGGATCTGTTGGACGGCACTGAAGCCCCTCTCCACTAAGTAAGTGGAAGGAAAGGCTAAAAGAAGCAACTTAACTTCCTCCCACAATATTGGGTAAGTGTTCCTCATTTTCACCCAAAAAGCTTCGTAGCCGTAACTCTGAAAATGTGACTGGGCTTCACAGTCGTATTTCAGATCTGTCAGTGGCTCTTGCAGTTTGGGATGAAGTTGTGCAAAGTCTGCTGTGAAAGGATTTAGCATCCAAGTGGGCACTTCCAGATTTATCAGATCATAGAATCTGGTTTCCATATCTTCTTTTAGTTGCTTCAAGTGGCAGCAAAAAACGTCCAAATCTTCTCCTTGGAGTTCACGTTCATTACCAAGGCTTGGGAACTGATACAGCTCCTGGCGACTCATATTGCTTGTAAGGAGGTCCAATTTGGAAATAAATGAGCAGATTACTCCCTTGGCCTTAACAAAATTGATTTTATCTCCTTGCAGCTTTACGTTCACTTCATTCAGCTTGTCAAAAACATCAGCGAGATAAGCTACATCCAGACGTCGAAGTTTAAGAGAATTGCTTAGACTTGGGTCAATGGATTCAAGAAATTCGACAACTGTGTCAAAAAGTTCGTGGAATCGCCGCAAACACTTTCCTTTTGAAAGCCATCTTACTTCGGTGTGCAAAAGGAGACGTTCAAACTCCTCATCATTTTCTTCACAAAGCTTGTGAAAAAGTCGGTTGTTCAAGGCATGCAACTTAATTTTATTCACAGCATTAATGACGTAACGTAGAGACTCGTGCAAACGGCCACTCAAATTTTTTGAGACAAGGTGCTGTCTATGAACGACGCAATGGACAGTCATAACTCCAGGTACAACCGATTTTAGATGAGCTTGAAATCCGCGATATCGTCCAACCATGGATGCAGCTCCGTCGGTTGCACATGCCACGTTTGTCAAAGGGATGTTTTTCTCATTAAAAAACTCTTCAACCTTTTTAAATATCGAAGAACCTTTTGTGTCGGTGGCTAAATTTCGAACAAATAACAGTTCTTCCCCGATCTCTTCATTTCCGTTGATGAAACGGACATAAGCCAATAACAAGGCTTCATTTTCACGAATCGTTGACTCGTCAATCTGCATCACGAATTCTGTTTTTTTCAAGGTGTCAATAAGTCTTTCTTCCACATCAGCAGCCATTTCATCAATTCTTTTTGATACAGTGTCATTACTCAAAGGAATTGATTGCGTGATGGTGCTTGCGCTGGGCCCCAACATGGTGGCAACAATCTGTTTTACTGCTGGTAAAATCAGCGTTTCTCCGATAGTGTGAGGTTTGCCACATTTTGCTATCAACAAAGATACTTCATAGGAACAAATGAGCCCCTTGTTGGCGTTGAGTGACGATTTTCCAAATAACTTCCCAACAGTGCTGCGACCCTCAAACTTGGCCTTTAAGGATTGGAAAAACGTTGCTGGTTTGTCGGCTTTATCCGAATGAATTCTTACAAAATGTTCTTTCAGTCGGGAAGGCTTCATCGCTTCATTTGAAAATGTTTTCTCACAAAGAAGACAAAACGGAAGCTGTACGTTGGAAGGAGATGGAATGAATCCTAATTTTAGGTATTCCGTTGAATATTGGCGACACTTCCTCTTCTCGGCCATGTTGAGAGGTCTTCGAAATGAAAGGCACTACCTGCAAATTAAATTTTCGACTCCATTGGAACACTAGAAAAACGCACGCAGTGTTATCTTCATTTTAGATGTCAAAAGGATCTCTCTCTCTCTCTCTCTCTCTCTCTCTCTCTCTCTCCCTCCCTCCCTCCCTCTCTCTCCCTCTTTCTGCCCTTGGTCTGCCAGTCCTCTTCCCCCACTCTGTGTGTGTGTGTGTGTGTGAGAGAGAGAGAGAGAGAGAGAGAGCGAGAGAGAGGCATTTGCACTTCCTCTCTCTCTCTCTCTTTCCTCTCTCTTTCTCTCTCTCTTTTTCACTTTCGCCTCTCCCTTTCTCTCTTTCCTCTCCCTCCCTCCCCCATCTCTCTCTCGGCGCTGAAGGGGCGGGGAGGGGGCAGGAGGCAGCAGAAGGCGCCGAAAGGTGCCCGGGGAGATGCGTGGCCGGCTCGGCTGCCCAGGGAGCAGCCCGGAGACGGCCCAGGGAGTGATGCCCCCACCGGCCGCCGGCCCACCAGGACTGAAACGAGAGACGCGGCTAGGGAGAAACGCCTGTGCTGGATGGCGGCGGAAGGCAGGCTGGGTCCCGGATGGCTGCTTCTCACGGCCAAACGCCGGATGCTGGGCAATTGACTGGGACAGAAGAGCAGGGTGGGGGGAGGCTATGTAAAGCGCATCTCCCCAAGCCGCTCCGTTCGGCAGTCCCAGCTGGGGCATCGCTCCATGGGCCATCCCCGGGCCGCTCCCTGGGGAGCCTCCCCCACCCCGCTGTTCCGCCCCAGTCAACTGCCCAGCATCCAGCGGCCATCGCACAGCCAGATGCCTGTGGGTCGCGGATTGCCGGGAGCGCCGCGTGGCGCGGGAGGCTTGTCAATGCAGCCAATGGGCGGGGCGTTCTGCAGATGCCCCGTGGCCTGCGGCTTGAGCCCGGGGACCCCGGCGGCATGAGGGGAGGCTTGGCGATGCAGCCAACAGGCAGGGCATTTCGCAGATGCCCTGTGGCCTGCGGCTTGAGCCCGGGGACCCCGGCAGCGTGAGGGGAGGCTTGGCGATGCAGCCAATAGGCAGGGCATTTCGCAGATGCCCTGTGGCCTGAGCCCGGGGACCCCGGCAGCATGAGGGGAGGCTTGGCGATGCAGCCAACAGGCAGGGCATTTCGCAGATGCCCTGTGGCTTGAGCCCGGGGACCCCGGCGGCATGAGGGGAGGCTTGGCGATGCAGCCAACAGGCAGGGCATTTCGCAGATGCCCTGGGGCCTGCGGCTTGAGCCCGGGGACCCCGGCAGCGTGAGGGGAGGCTTGGCGATGCAGCCGACAGGCGGGCCGTTCTGCAGATGCCCCGCGGCCCGCGGCTTGAGCCCGGAGATGCGGGCAGTGCGAGGGGAGACTTGGTGATGCAGCTGACGGCCCCGTCCATCGGCTGCATGGCCAAGCCTCCCCTCGTGCCGCCGGCATCCCCGGGCTCAAGCCGCGGGCCATGGGGCATCTGCAGAACACCCGGCCCGTCGGCTGCATCGCCAAGCCTCCCCTCACGCCGCCAGCATTCCCGGGCTCAAGCCGCGGGGCATCTGCAGAATGCCCCGCCCGTTGGATGCATGGCCAAGCCTCCCCTCGCGCCGCCAGCATCCCCGGGCTCAAGCCGCGGGCCGTGGGGCATCTGCAGAACACCCGGCCCGTCGGCTGCATCGCCAAGCCTCCCCTCACGCCGCCAGCATTCCCGGGCTCAAGCCGCGGGGCATCTGCAGAACGCCCCGCCCGTTGGATGCATGGCCAAGCCTCCCCTCGCGCCGCCGGCATCCCCGGGCTCAAGCCGCGGGCCGTGGGGCATCTGCAGAATGCCCGGCCCATCGGCTGCATCGCCAAGCCTCCCCTCGCGCCGCCGGCATCCCCGGGCTCAAGCCGCGGGCCGCGGGGCATCTGCAGAACGCCCCGCCCGTCGGATGCATGGCCAAGCCTCCCCTCGCGCCGCCGGCATCCCCGGGCTCAAGCCGCGGGGCATCTGCAGAACGCCCCGCCCGTCGGATGCATGGCCAAGCATCCCCTCGCGCCGCCAGCATCCCCGGGCTCAAGCTGTGGGCCGCGGGGCATCTGCAGAATGCCCGGCCCGTCGGCTGCATCGCCAAGCCTCCCCTCCCGCCGCCGGCATCCCCGGGCTCAAGCCGCGGGCCGCGGGGCATCTGCAGAACGCCCGGCCCGTCGGCTGCATCGCCACGCCTCCCCTCGCGCCGCCGGCATCCCCGGGCTCAAGCCGCGGGGCATCTGCAGAACGCCCCGCCCGTTGGATGCATGCCCAAGCCTCCCCTCGCGCCGCCGGCATCCCCGGGCTCAAGCCGCGGGCCGCGGGGCATCTGCAGAACGCCCGGCCCGTCGGCTGCATCGCCAAGCTTCCCCTCGCACTGCCGGCATCCCCGGGCTAAAGCCGCGGAACCGGGGCAACGATCCGCTTCCCGCCAGGACCAACGCTGGAGCCTCCCATGCCGCCGGTAGGCCGCCGCTGCCCTGGAGCATGCTTCCCCCCCTTCCCGTGGATGTCGAGCCCATGGGGGCTTGACAGTGTGGCCGGCTCGGCTGCCCTTGGAGCGGCCCGGGGACAGCCCCCTCCCCCCCCATATTCTGCTCACCTCACCTTCGCCGACAAAGCAGTCAGGACTCCGTTGCACCTTCCCGGTCCGCTGGGCCAATGGTCCTGCTGGCTGGGGATCGCAGGGGCTCCTCTCCCTCGGGGCTGTGGCTTGCAGGAGGGCTGGCCACATGCACCTCGGACGAGGCCAGCCAGGGAAAGGGACTTCATGGCCGCGCTGCTCCCAGGGGGTGGGGCACCCGGGTGCAGGGCCAATCAGGAGCCCTGCATGAGAGAGAGAGAGAGACAGAGAGGGGAAGCGCAAGTGCCTCTCTCTGCCTCTGTCTCTCTCTACAAATGGCGGAGGAGGCTCAGAGCCACAGGGGAAGACTGAAAACTGTCCCCAAAACATCTCGCTCCATCGCCCCCATATCGCCCCCTTTTGGTTCCTTCGCCCCCACATCGCCCCTTTTCAATCCATCGCCCCCCTGAAAAATGAAATCGCCCCCTGGGGGGCGATATCG